>RJWT010011796.1:0-22969 GCA_004365215.1 Cuniculus paca
GCTCCTGGTTGGCTGGGTGGAGCCCAGGCAGGACCCCAGGGATGCTCCAAACGTCCCAAGCTGATGGTGGAATTGGTGCGGGTCCCTTCCAGTCTGCTCAAGAGGTCCCAATCTGCATGGCTGGGTGAAATTTGCTGTGCACACCTTCAGCTTGTGCCAGGCCCAGAGCTGCAGCTGCTATGCTGCTTTGGGGTGGCTGGGTGGTGAGTCCCTTCTTCAAAAACCCAATTAGTGTACTAGTTTGAACTTCCTTCCTTTCACTGATAACTTTTATGTCTTTGGCAAAATACACCCAACAAAAAATTGATCACTTGTCTTCATCTGTTTGTGCTGCTATAACAAAATGCTGTAGGCAGGGTTATTTTATAAAGAACAGAACTTAATTCTCTCTCAGTTCTGGAGGCTGCAAAGTCCACATTCAAGGCACTGGAAGGCTGAACTTGGTGAGGGCTGCTCTTCGTGTCCAGGGTGGAGCATTATGGCTGTGTTATCTAGACAGGTGTAGGCAGAGCATGCTGTGATCTCACATGACAGAAGACAGAAGGGTAAGCTGACCCAACACCACCTGAACCCTCTTTTATTTTTCACATGTTCTCAAGATAGAATATCTTTATCAGTATGTATTTGCAATACTTAATAATTGCATTCAGTTTTGGGAATTGGTATATACATATACATTGCATCTGGGTCATCTTTAGTGTCTTTCCCTGACCCCCTCCCTTCCTGTCTACTTGCCATCCCCATTTTCAGAGTCTGCCTCCCTGTCTCCTACCATCTCTCCTTCACTTTGCTCTTTAAATTGTTTTAATTTTGGGTTTCTTACATAAGAGAAACCAGGTGATATTTAACCTTCTTTGTCTGATTTATTTCACTTAGCATTATGCTTCATAATCCATCTATTTTCCTACAAATGGCTCAAATTTACCCTTCTTTATGAATAGCACTCCCTTGTGAATATTTTGTCACATTTTCCTTATTCTGTATAGACTGCTTCCAAGGTTTAGACATTGTGGGTTGTGTTGCTTTAAACCAGAGTAAGCATTCGTTACTATAACATGATTTTAAATCTTTCGGAAAGATACCCAGGAGAGGTATAGCTGGGTCAAATGGAATTTCTATTTTTAGTTTTTTGAGGCATCTCCTACTGATTTCCATAGTGATTGTACTAGTTTACATTCCCCCAAACAGTGTAGAAATCTGAACCCTTTTTTATAAAGCCTTAATTTCCTTCATGAGGGAGGAGCCTTGCAAGCGCATGTCTTAATAGTGTTACATTGGCTATTAAGGGTCAACACCTGAATTTTGGAAGGCTTCCTTTCACGCCATAGCAGCATTTTAACCATTTTTAAGTGTGTGCTTCAGTGTTGGAAAGTACATTCATAATATTGCGAGTCCACCCTGTTCATCTCTAGTACTCCTTCATCACACTAACCTCTAACCCTGCACTCTTTATACCATAAATCTTCTTTCTTTCTCTTTCAGCCTCTGGCAACCACATTTTCCTTTTTGTCTTTATGAATCTGACTATTCTAGGTGCTTCATAATAATTCACCTCGTATTTGTGACCAGCTCATTTTGCTCAGCATAAGATCTTTAAGATTTACCTGTGTTGTAGCATGTAGCAGAATTTCTTTCTTTTTTAAGGCTGAATAATAGTCCCTGTATCTACCATATTTTGCTTAGCTATTTTTCCATCACTGAACACTCATGCTGCTTTTGTTGTTCAGCTACTATGAGTAATGCTGCCATGAACATGGGTGTTCATATTTTGAGTCCTGCTCTTACTCCTTTTGGCCATATGCTCAGAAGTGGAATTCCTAAATAATGTGATGATTCTCAAGTTTAATTTTTTGAAAGGGATCGTAGTGTTTTCCTTGCAATTACTTCTTAAAAAATGGGGTTGTGCCTTCTATTTACACAGTTCTGGGTCACTTTAAAGACTCACAGTTGCTACTGGGTGATGATTTCCATTTCTGTGTCACTTTTACCTAGAACCCAGATACTGGATTGAGGGCTTCCTGGATCTTATTTGTGTGTGAAGATACTGTTGGAAGAATGACTTGGAACTTGTGATTGTAATAATCAGATCTGTTTCCAAACATTCACACAGATGGGCTAGGGCCAAGAACAAGGATGGAGAAAACCCCAATGGACCTGCTGAAGAGTCAGGGGATAGGGTTGAAGTAAAACGGGAAGGCAAAGGTGGTTCTAGAATAACAGTGTTGGGAAGATGGGCTCAGTTTCACAGAATGGTGTTGAGGTCTTAAAGAAGATGAGTGTGGGATGAGGGAAAGAAGTCACTGCAATGCTATAACCTGGTGAGCAGGCAGCACCTGTCAAGCTGCTGGAGACATAGTGGAAGTGGGGAACAGGGTTGGCCTGAGCAGGAGGGTGTGCTCATGTGGCAACAGAGGGGCTTCATCGTTTGAGGTTCTGTCCTTGGTTCTTGGTTCTGTTTTAACAGGTAGGCAGTGTTGCTTCTGCTGCTATTGATGGGTTCCCTCATATTGATGTGGACAGTGTTCAGGCTTGGGTGCATCCCCACCAGGCACTTCCTCCTCTCCTCCTCTGTCCACAGACACCTCTCACTTCTGCCAGACGAGTTATTCCATTCATCTCTACAACCCAGGACTGCATGTTCGTGCATGTGTGTGAGTGTGAGACTGCATGTGGTAGGATGCTGAGGGAGTGGGGAATGGAGATGCCACACTCACATCCAGGCAGTGTAAACCTACACAGCAAGAGACGCGTTTACTGTGATCAGCAGTGGATTCAATGACAGGTCGTGCCCAAGTTCTGTGTGTTATCACCGGGTTTTCATTTATTTTTGTAAAGTCAAGTCATTTTTGCAGAGTGGAAAATTGTCTCTTGGTGCTCATTCCCCACTATTTGGCTTGAGGTTTTCAGGTGGAATCCACACAGTGGTGACAGCTGGGTAACCCCCAGAAGTGCCCTTTGCAGATAACAGGTCTCGGGGCTCCACCACCCACGCAGCGGGGAACAGTTTCCCTACTGTGTGGGTGTTTTGTTTCGTTCTTTTTTTTTTCTTTTGCTCTAAGATTGAAAAAGTTTATCTGTTCTTCCTGCCTGATCGAGGCAGCAGCCTGACGAGGACCCCTCCCTCCCGGTGGGTAAAACAGGCCCAGAGGTCGGCACTTCAGCTGTCACTTCTCTGCCACCGGAAAGACCATGCAAACCAGCAGCATGGAATTTCTGCACGTGCCACATATGCACACATTTCTAAGAAAAGCTCATGATAGAAGAGGATGAGATCAGTGAACTAGCCACGAGAGAATAATTTTACTTGCCTGTTCCATTGGTTGTCTTTCTTCAAGAAAGGGAGTAAATTTCCCATTTGGTTCTGTTCTAATTAAGTGGGAGACTACAACTATAACTTTTCATTTATCGATTTTTCATAGACCTTAAGAAAGGTCAAATTCAGTCTTCATTGAGGCTGCATCTAAAACTAATATGGGAGTTACAGGTGCTAATTCCTTAAAAGTGGTTGTGTCCCCTCAAAGACTGTAGGGGGAAGGGAGAACTGGGGACCCTGCACATGACTAGTCCCAGAGGAGTGGGAAAATATCTGTGCACAGTTCGGCAAACCCTGACATGGGTTGTGTGGCATCCCTTACAGCGAGCATGCAGACCTGTGATTAAGTGGTCATTTCAAGACTGTTTGTGCCTTTGTGTTGAATGAGCCCAGATGGCCTAGCAACAAGTGAAGGGCTCATGTGCTTTTGTGGTCTGATTTAGATTAGAGGCAGAGTTTGAAGTTTGCTGATGAATCAGAAAGCTTATTGAATGGACAGGCAGCATCGTGGAACAAATGGAATTGTCATCCTGAAATATAAAAGCAATGAAAAGACAAGAAACAGGGTGATCAAGCCTATTGGATTTTGATTTCAAGTGATGGCAAATACCTAACAACTCCCATTTGGAGCTGGTTTGATCTTGTGGAATCAGCTGGAGGAGACTGTTGTTCTCTGGATTTTGTAAAAATAAACAAAAATGCCTTTCTGCCCTTTTTTCCCCTTCCAGGGAATAGTTGTTTCTGTCACTAGGGCTCTCTGGCCAACTGTTCCATTTGTCTCTTTTTCAAACTTCACAGTGAGACTCTGACCAGATTTATGCAGAGTTGCCAAGAAATTATTTGGCTGCAGTAGTATAATCTTTAAAGCACAGCTATCTTTTGGCAGATTGGATTTTTTTTAGATAACCTTTACACAAAGGGCAGACTATGAACATTGACAGAGTGTCTAAGTCCTTTGGTTTTTCTGAGGAAATGCTTGAGGGTTGGAGGTCATGTTGTGGGCGTCTCATGGCAGAGTTGGGCATGGAGCTGTGGGTGTGCCTGGAAAGTAGTAGATGCACTTCAGAGTCCAGGGGACAGAGAAGTAAATAGATGTGTCTGCCTGTCCCTTCTTATCCCCTGTCATCTTTTGTCTCCTATCAGGTTGGTGGCCTTAAACTCTAGGGACCTTTTATTCTGACCCTGTGGCCATTTCTCAACCCTGCTCATTTTGTACCTGTCATTGCGCCCACAGGATGGTCTCCAGAGGCTCTTTTGCTTGACAACAAGATCTTTCTCAGAGATGGAACCGTTCACACCTATCTATACAAAAGCCTCCAGAGCTTCCATGCCTGGAGAACAGAATTCTGACCCTTAGCATTGAATTCAAGAGCTCATCCCTAACTAGCACAAAACTTTCTGACTCCTTTACCCCTTGACCTTAGTATTTCCTTTGAAAAATTAACTTCTCGCCAGCTTTCTGCACCAGTGAGCTCCTTTTCACTCTACAGTTGCTCCTGGATGTCACCTCCTCTTTGAAGATTTGTCAAGGAACCACATCCTTTTGTTTTAGATCTCAGGGTGCTTCTCAGGTCAGAGCCTGACTCTATGTCTTCTTTCTATCTCAGGCAACAGGTGGGAAGGGTGAACTGCATTCCTGTGTCTCCACTCGGCCCATGCATGTTAGCAGGTGACCTAGAACTAAGGCCATTTCATAGAGCCACAATGTCTGTGTAGGTGGGTCTGGAAGGAGATAGTCTTTCTTTAATAATATCTCCCTGCAAAAATGACCCTTTCCTTCCAAAATATTGAGGTACTCAAAGTGAATTGTTGTAGAGATTAAATGCAGCTCAAAATAAAATCTCAGTAGTGTTTTGTACAGAAATCGACAAGCTAATTCAAAACTACTTGCAAAAGCAAAAGAATTAGACAAGCCAAAGCAATTTTAAAAAAGAACAAAGTTAGAAGACATACAGGGCTTCATTTTAAGGCTTAGTATGAAGCTGTCATAGTCCGTTCAGTGTAGTATTGGTGAAAGGACAGACATAGGTCAATGGGACATTCATATATATGTATTACTATATATACATTACCCTAATTTACATATTACCACATATCTTGTAGCATATATGACAACGAACATGTATCAGTTATGAACCTAAATGTAAAACCTAAAACTTCAAACCTTCAAAAAAATAAGAGAAAATCATTGTGACCTTGGGCAAGACAAAGTTTTCTTCACACACTGAAAGCGTGAACTATAAAGGAAGTTGGTAAAGATGGATTTTATCAAAATTAAAAACATCTGCTCTTTGAAAAGCACGGCTAAGTAATGAAAAGTCAAGCCACAAACTGGAAGAAAATATTTGCTCAGCAGATATCTGATAAAGGGTTGTATCCAGAACACACATAGAACTCTTGCAACTCTTAAAAAGAAAACACAACAACCCAGCTTCAAAAGTGGGCAAAAATGCTTGAGCTGTTACTTCATCCAACAAGGTGTACAGGTGGCAAATAAAACCATGCAGAGATGCCTGACATCGTGAGTCAGTCAGGAAATGCAAATTAAGACCATTACACATACTGTACATTAGCATGGTTTTTAAAAACCCAATGTCTGCACCCGCTGCAGAGCCCCACAAAGCAACTTCTGAAAATCACAACCAACCCATCCTAAAAATATGAAGTACTGATGAGGATGCGGAGTAATTGCAGCTCTGGTGGGAAGTGAAATGATGTGGTCACTTTGGGAAAACATCGTGATAGCTTCTCTTTCTGTCTCTTTTTCTCTTTCTCTGTCTGTCTCTCTGTGTCTGTCTGTCTCTCTCCCCTTTCTTTCTTACAGTACAGTACTGGGGACTGCACTCAGGGCCTTTGCACTGAGCTACTCCCTCAGTCCTTCTTATTTATTTATTTTTTGAAACAAGATCTCACTAAGTTGCCAAGGATGGGCTCTAACTTTTGATCTTGCACAAGTCTTCCAGAATGCTGGGATTACAGATACATGCCAGCACGCCCAGTTTTTGGTAGTTTCTTATAATATCACACTTAGGCTATGATTCGACAAGTTCACTTCCAGGTAGTTATACACAAGAAGAAGAAGCTATTCACTCACACAAAGACTTGTATGCAAATGTTCACATCATTTCTTTCCCTGATAGCCTTAAACTGAAAACAGTCTCAAATGTCCTCATCTGGGAAGCAGACATCCACGTAATACGCATCAGTGATAAAACGTACCATGTCCAGTGGAAGAAGTTGGACTCAAAAGTACATATACTGTGCGATTCCATTTGTATGACATTCTGGGAAGGGAAAACTATACAGAAAGAAATGGAGCCATAGCTGCCAAGGGAGGTTAGTGAGGTAGCCTAGAAATCAACCTGAGGAATTTTGGGGGAGTAATAGACTTTCTAAAGCTTGATTGTGATGGTTCCACTATCTGTTACTTGAATTTTACCATAATTAAATTAATACGCTAGTAAACTTGAATTCGAGAGTGCTAAGGTAAAGGAGTCCCTGCATCTCTTTATATGGTGTGACTTCCTTGTACAAGGCCATGTTCCCAGGTGTCTTCCTAGGGCTTCCGTGTACTGGCAAAGGAGGCTTTTCCTTTGAAATTCTGTTGTTTTCCTTGCCCTGGGGCAGGCCTCAAATTCTTGTTTTTCCCACTTTATCATTTCCAGTGAAGGCAAGCTGTGGGATGAGTAGCCATACTCTGCCTTGCTCACTGTCCTTCTAAGCCTTTTCATGTAAGCCAGGGTGCAGTCAGGTCTTTTGTCAGCTAGGATATCCCAGCAGAACGGGCTTGACGGGCCTTTGCTGGGGGGCTCAGCCCCCAGTGATTGGATTTGACTTTGTCCTTTACCCACAAGGCTGCAGTCACATGGGATCATATGAGTGACTGGTAGACTGGCCCTCTGGTCAGGGGGTCCCCTGAGCCCTGGGGAGCCCTGGGACAGAGTACCAAGCTTGGCTTCCTTCCTTCCATGGAGCGGGTGCAGATGCCTGAGAGGTGCTGCCTCTCCATCCATTCCAGGAGGTGCTGTCTCTCTCATCCACCTGGAAAATTCATCTATAGCTGACCTCTCCCCAGAGACCCAGGGAATGGCGTGCAGCTGTTTCCAGTTCTCACCAGTGAGAAAGCAGCTCCGTGTTCTGCCCCAGTGAAGCAGCAGGTGTCACCCCAACACCCACTTTGTTGCCTGCTGCTGAGTGCAGGCAGGAGGCAGGGCAGGGGTATCCAGCATGAGGAGAGGAAGATGAGCCTGCCCAAGCCCAGCAGCATGGTTATTGTCATTCTGCACCGGCACTGGAGGCTGCCAGAGCCACCTCCACCCAGCCAGTGGCCAGTGTGCCTGACAGCCCAACTGCATGAAGGAGCACAGCATGAAACCACGGAGGGCCAGGCTAGGCCCCTTCTGTGTATTCCCTTGAGTGGTACCACATTGCCCTTGCCCAGCGGGTGGTGTGACAACAACCCTGCATTTGGTGGGAGAGGTTGCCGAGGTCTTGCTTGTGCTTCTGTTGATAGGTCGATGTGTTGACCTGGCCTGGATCCTGGCCTGGTATTTTATGGTCTTACCTGCAACCTTGGCTTTAGGTTCTAGACTGCCCCAGAGGGCCCCTTTTCAAGTTTTAATGTATAGTTAAATTGGCAAGACAGAATTTGTATGCTCTGTTTAACTAGCCACAGAAAGTTCTAGATTAGCTCCTTCCAGTCTGGTGAAGATGCCTTATTTATAGGCGATGTGTGCTGTACAAGTCACATATTGGTCTCTCACGGGGCTCTAATGTCCTACAAATCAAGAATGTTTGACAGCCTTTCGATTACCTGAAAGCCTGGAGCTCTGGGGGCTCTGGGACATCTTCTGAAAGGGGAAGCCCCCACACTATGGGCTGTGGGCCTAGTGAAAGAGGAGTCCTGCTGAGGCAGCTCTTTTTTTATTTTTCCTGAGATGTCTTATCATGTAGATTTTGCTTCCTGTTGAGGTTGGTAGAGCCTCAAGTGCCAGATAGAGAAGTGCATAGGTTCGTTTACATTCCCTAGCCTTTCAGAAGGCAGATGTGTCTGCTTGTGTCAGTGTCTTCTTCCTCTGCTACCCAAGGCTGTCCCAGCCCTCCTTAGAGTCCATGGTGGGTGCAGCTGGTGAGTGGGTGCTTGGAAGGAAAGAAAAGCCCCGTAATGTGTTCCCACATTGGAATCTGTAGGTTTACTCATCATTCCCCTTCTGGAGAACAAGTGTCCCCTCATCCACACTCCACCTTTGTGAGCAAGCACTGGATCCAGGATGCTGGGCCTTGAACTCATGGCATCTCTTGTGGTTGTTTATTTATGTTTCTCCCAGACCATTTGGGGCAGTTTTATCCCCAAAGGATGTTTGGTGATATTTTTGGTTGTCTTAACTTGGATGAGGTTACTACTGGCATCTAATAGGTAGAGGACCAGGATACAGTTAACCATCCTACAATGCACGGGACAACAAAGTCTCATCTGGCTTACCATGTGAACAGTGCCCTGCACTGAGAGCCCCTGAAGGTCCGTGCAATATGTATTCCTCTTTTGATCTGCAGAGCTTGGGAGCAGACACACACACACACACACACACACACACACACACACACTGCTCAGTCAGCAAAGACTGAATCAAATCTGTTGTTTAGAAGCTCATATGCTGTGTTGGCTTCTGTGATGATAAAACATTCTCCAATATTCCCTGAAAATGTTTTTGTTCCGTTCTCTTTGTTGGCTTTTTTGGTTTAAACATAGGGATTAAATCAGTTTTAATTACTCACGCCAATGGATGGTGAAGAATGTTAGCCCCTCCAGAATGTTAGCTCACCCAGAGTCCCTTTATGATTGTCTGTGCAGTGATACAGAGATGGAAATCAGCAGTAGCACTCATGGTCCTCCTCGGAGCCAGCCCTCCCCACTCCCTGGTTGGGCTTTCTTGGAGGCTCATTGGACGGTCTTGTCTTGTTGATAATGTGTAAGATGTGATAGGTAATAGGAAGGTAATTGATTATTTTACTTTGGCTATTCTATTCCCATTGTCCTTCTCTCCCTTTTTAATCTTTTTTTCTTTTTGAGACAAGTTCTCACATGTAGTTCAGGTTGGTCTTAAACTCACTATGTAGCCTAGGCTGGCCTGGCCTTGAACTTAGGGCGATCCTCCTGCTGGGATTGCAGGCATGCACCACCACATCAAGCTCTCCCTTTTTAATCTTAAAAAGGATGATGAAACAAACTTTAGGATGTGTTGACTTTCTTTAAAACTTCTAATTGAACATAGATTAATGTGTTCATTCAACCACCACTATCAAGTACTTACTGTGTACTAGATAAAGGCAAAACATACCATACCTGTGTCCGGCAAAGGCAAATTGTAACCTAACCCAAAGTATACTCTTTCGGTAAGTAACTGAGTCTCAGCCAATGAGAATAGCTGAGCCTCCAGCCAGTCAGAGTCTGAAAACTGCCCAGGCATAACCACGTAAGGCAAATGCTTACAACAGTGGATCAGGGTCTTTTCTGTAGGTCACTTCCTTTTCTCTGGCTGTAATTGCAGCCTGCCCAAGTGGCAGGATGGAGTATTCCAAACTACTTTTTGATCCAGATTGCTGCTCAATTCATGAATTGTTACTCTGCTCAAATAAACTCTGCTAAATTTAATCTGTTTCAGGCTTTCCTTTTAACAGTACAGATTCCAGACTCGCTCTGCTTTTGGCTTTTTGTGATCACGCAGGTGAAGTCCCATTGCATCCTTGAAGCAAGCGGGTCTACCTAGGTGGACTTGGGATTGGAACGCAGGCCCCCGACTCCTAACAGGTAGAATGAGTCCACAGCATGTGCTCTGGCCTACCCAGAGTGCTAGTGTAATTTCCTGTGGCTCAGAGCTGTGATTAAGCCCCATCCTCCCAGCAGGGGCATTGAGTGATGATTGTAGAGCATCTGAACTGGAAGGACAGTCAATGCTGATGGAAAATTTCCTTCTACTAAACTAAACTTTTATAAGCAGCAACTGAGTAGGTTTGTGGAGGAGACTTTAAATTGGTGGGATGACATGGGAGAGTCCACTGAAGACAAAGTGCTGGAAAGCCCCCCAGCTATAACCTTTCCTCAGTCTCCATTTCCTCCACAGTGGCCCCTGTGCCTCTGATGTGGGGTCAAGGATTCAGAGATCACTGCTCAGCTCAGTGCGCCACTGGTATATGTCACATTGACAGCCGGGAATTGGGGCCCTGGTGAGGAAATTAGCAACCTGTGCTCCAAGAAATTCTCTCCACTCTGAGCTAATTGAGTGACCTTCATGGGAATCTGTTTTGCTTGAAAAGAAACCTTCCAGAATCTCCTTCTTAGTCAGTCACATGTCTTCTGTGAGGAGAGAAGATAGGGAAAAAAAGAAAACATGGTCCTAAGGAAGGAACTTCAACTGTAACTTTTATATTTGCTTCTCTGAAAAATTATGTTTCTGAAAGCAAGAGTAGAAGAAAAAAAACAATAATTCTTCCATTTGCTAGCAGTTTCCCTTACCACGGTCTCGAAGTAGAAAAAGCTACTATGTGCAATAGTTGAGGCAAAAAGCTGCTTAAATGTGTCCTCCTTTAACTGTCACAGCGCCTAAGATGGATGTAGCTAATTCTGCTTTGGAGACAAGGGCATCAATGTTCAGAAGTTGAGGGATTTGTCCAAGGCCACACCACTACTTAATAAAGACCAGACTCTTTCCATGGTACTAGAAATCACTTGGCACCTGGCATTGCTGTGAATGTGAGATACCACTCGAGAAAATGCTCCAAACAAATTTAAAAAATTAAAGAAAAGATATGAGGATATATCTGATTGTTTGCCAAGGAAATCAAATATAAAATATGTGCCATGAAATAAAGGACAAAAGATTATGTTCAAAGAGGTGTATAATGTAAATCTCGATTTTTCCATGGAATTACCACAGAGGCAACTTCATTAAGACTCTGGTGGTGGTGCAAATGTAATAATGTTTTGGACGGTGAGTCGGGGTCTTCATTCATTCCTTCATGTGTTCCATAGTTATTTCATGTTAGCTAGAATACCTTTAGCTTTGAGTAACAGGAAGCCCTGGTTCCACTATAGTGAACAGTGAGTAGATTGTTTCCTTACTGAGTGATTCCTGAAGTAAGGCAGTTTGGGTGGCTATTTTGTGGCTCAGTGCCATCATCAAGCACCAGAGTTGTTTTGATCTTTCCTCTCTGCCACCCTTGGCATGACAGTTTTGTCTTTGCCTGACTGCCTCATGGTCACATGATGGCTGTGAAGTTCTTCCTGCCACATGCAGATGTAATAAGATTTAGCAGAAGAGGAGGACCCATCTGTTCCTATATGTCACTTTTTAGCAGCATAGAAACTTTTTTCCAAGAACCCTTCAAGAGTCTTCCTCTCATTTTGCATTGGCCAGAAAAACCCATCTGTCCATTATTAAAGCCATTGCTGGCGAGAGGAACTGTGATTAGGTTAGTGAGCACAGTAGATCCTTGGCGAAGGGTGGGTTATAGGAACAAAATCGGAATTCCTTTACCAAGGAGGAAGGGAGGAGGCATTGGGCCAACAGCTGGAAGTGTTGCTACATATTTTAAAAATACTTCTATTATGGAAAAATCTCAAGCACAAGGGAAATAACAGTGGTTTCCCAATTGCTTATATCCCAGCGTCTGCAACTTACCAACATTTGGACAACTTCATTCATCTCTAGTCTCCTCTTCCTCTCCTGTTGGAGTATTTTAAAGCCCATCCCAGATATATATAGTGTGTCATTTTAAAATGTGCTCTTTGCATCTGTTGACTGCATCCTATATGCCTGATGGCAACTCAGAAGGAGAAAGCTGTTTCAGGGGTAAGAAATTAGTGACGACCGACCTGGTATTAACTAATTTTTTTGCTATCAAAGACAAAATTTTGAGGGGGAAAAAAAAAAAGAAAGAAAATGCAGAGTCTGGGAAATAGGGTTTTCTCTAACGTTTTTGGTCTGGCTGCATCTGGAGTCCCTGGGGTACTGGGGGGCAGGTGTCCTGGGAAGTTTGAGTGGGGAGCAAGGGATCTTCCCTGTCCCTTTGACGGACATGGGAGGTGAGGGGAAGCTCAGTATCACGTTTGCCATTTCCACTCTCAGGCCGCTGAGGTGAATGCTTTCTAAGAGTGGGTTTTGGTTTGGCGACACCTGTTTTTGCGTGTTAATAGATTTCTGGGGTAAGATAGAGCTGGGTGATGTCACCTGCAGGTGTGCGAGCCTGTGGTAGCGGTCTGCTGCTTGGCATTTGTTTCACAAGGCGTTGCTAGCCACATCTGTCCTCAGCTGTGAGGGTCTAAGCACCAGCAGGCTGAAGAGAGAGATGTTTTTAACTAGAACAGAAAGTCAGATGTAACAAGTCGCCTGTGGGCTGGGTTACAAACACATGTACTTTCCCTATGGCTTTAGCTGATTTCATTTAGTTATGGAACAAAATACAAACGATGTTTCTTTAAAATATCACTGTGGCAGCCGGAGTATATTTCCATGCACCCTTTTCTGAGTTTCTTAAACCACCTGTTTTATTACACATTTAAAGGCCCCTCTCCCTCCATGCATCTGAAACAGGAAGTTTGCCTTCTTATTTTCCTTTGGTTTTAAAACATTTCATCCTTTGAAGAGAGTTCGCTTGGTTTATGTGGGGTGGCACCTTTGTTTATAACATAAAAAAATTCACCATTTCTCTAAATGCACCTCTCTTTTTCTATATGACAATTAAAGGTCAAATTGCAAAGCTGAATCAGTGGGAACTCAGTGTTCAGGATACGTTCAACTTGACCTGATTTTATCTGCCTGCGCTTTGTGACATGTTTGTGTTTGCACAGTGAGTTTAAAAACAGAAATCTTTTGCATAGCTATGTTTGAAAAATCTTTGCAAAAAAAGAAAAGGAGAGAAAGAGAATGGAGTACCGACATGAAACAATGGCATTTGACTACACTTGTGTGGCCTGTGCGAGTTGGGTAGCAGTTGTACCGTTTCTTAGCACAGCTTTCTAGAATGTGTATGTTGTGGTTAGGTGTCCTTTGTTTCACGTGCTATGCATTTCAGTACGATGTGAGAACCCATCCGACCCCAATACATTTTATTTGACATGCACAGCTGGGTCGCTGGGGGATAGTCCAGGCCATTAAAAAGAATGCAAAAGAAAACACAGACAATCCATTCATCAGGACACTGTGAAAGGGAGACTTATGGGGCAGGAGCACACCTGGAGGAAGGAGAGGAGGAAAACCAACTGGGCGCCCAGGGAGAAGGGTGGAGCAAACACAGCTGCTGTTGACTGTGCTGCATGGCAAAGGGCTTTACCAATGGTGAAAACTGATTCCATGTCCAACTTGAGGAATCTTATTTTAGGGCACTCTGCAGTCAGTGGGGTGAAATGGCAGATGTGAGGTTTTACCTACTGATGGACCCATGCTTACTAAGTCCTTGGCATCCTGGAGTACCCCTGATTAAGGGCTGTGATGCTCCCCTTCATCTGGGAGTGGCTCCTAAGGTTCCTGACCTGTGACATCATGCTTGAACTGTCCAGGCTTTTCTCAGTCTTATCAGACAGAGAGGAGAGGAGGCAGTGAGAGGAGCCGTTGGGAAGCCCATCCTTGTCTTTCCACAGCCACGAGGAGACTCCAGTAGCCCAGCCCAGCTCACAAGTTGCCTGCCTCCACCCTGTCTTTCCTTGCCTGCCTCCTCTCTGTGATTTTGCAGCACTCGTTTCACACTTTGTCGCTGATCCGGTACATCTTTCCATTTGTGTGTACACGTCGGCTTGCCTCCTAAAAAGGCATCTTATAATCCTGTGTAAAGATCTAGGGAAAGGTCCCTGGCCACCTCTGCGCATCACCTTGGACCTTTTCAGAGTGACCGCTCTGAGCCTAACCTGGTCTGAGAAATGCTCACTGTCCCCAGTTTGCTCACTGGCTTTTTGTGTGTCATTGTAATGGATCTTGGTGCAGAAGGTGGAATGCTGGGCCTACCTAATAACCCTCCTCTGTGGTTAGAGCTCTTCCCAGGTCTGCAGTGCATAGACCTGGGGCTCTGGGGAGAGGGAGGCAGGCTTGGGGATCTCAGCTGGGTGTTTCTGTGCAAACCAAGCACTCCACAGACAACCTGGCGAAGAGCACCCAGGAAATGGCACCAGGCTTATCTGCATCTTGGGAAACCACAGATGGAGTTGATTGATTAAAATGAACCCCCTTTATCCCCAGGCTCCCCTGTCCTCCCAGGTGGGAGTCCTGAGTGTAAATACTGAGCCAAAGGCGACAGTAAATCCCACAGAGGCTTCTAGGAATAACGCACCATTTTGGTTTTTGTTTCAGTGTTGATTTTTGCAAAATTTTCCTGCCTGCCAAACCAAACCCAACTCCAGGATCATCAGGCATTTTCAGAAATCTTTTACTTTCTTTTTGGTTGCTTCTAAAGCTCACTGGAAATTCTTCAGCATAGTCAAAACACAAAAACCAAAATCAAGACAAACAAACAAACAAACAATTAAAAAACCCTTGACAAACATGGCTCGACAAAACTGACTTACAAACAATCATCACAAAAAACCACAAGCCAACTGGAAATACATATGACTTTTCCCATGGGGGCCAAAATATAAGGTGCCACTTTGGCTACCTGAACTCTGGAATGAGACTTCTTCCTGACTACTTTCTGGGCAATATTTTCCTGTTCCCCTCACTTCTCCCTCAAGTATGTTCTGCTACTTGACCTGGAACGGAGAAACTCAAAATCTTACCCCAGTCATGTTATTAAATGGTAAACTTTTAAATTCACACAGAGCAGTTGATGGGAATTTCAAAACACGGGGTTAAGTTCTGCTCTTACAAAGATGGAACAAAAGCTCTCTGTCTTTTGGAGGTCACTAATCCGGTGTTTGCACCTTATTGTCACTACGTAATGTCTGAAAAACTTGGAATTATTTCCAATTAGTGGGTTTCAGTGAATCTTGCTTTCTGAGCCGTTGACCCCTGGTGTTTGTTTAGCAGGATTTTCTCACCGGTCTTCACCTTGCTGAGCATTGTTTGGCTGTCAGAGCGTCTGAACAGCTACGGGTGACCCTTGCAGAAACGTCCGTATGGTGAGACTGGGGGAGCTGTTGTGAATTTTGTGATGACAGATGGCAGAGCATAAAAGGCACCTCCGTGGGCTTTGTGAAAGGGGATTTGCGCTCTCAGAATCCTTCTTTCTCCTCTCGGAGGCTCTTCTGTGACTGCTCTTAGAGCGGCACCAGTGCCCATCTAGCACAGGGAGGCCTCCAAGGTCCAGCACCCTTGCACACCTGCTGCCACACGTTTTGTCCCTCCAGGTCCCCTTGGCCAGGCCTCAGAAAGCTCTAAGGTCTCAGCTGTTCTCGATGTTAGGAAAGTACGAACTTCACTGTGAGCCCAGTGCCTTGAAGGCCTGGGGTTTGATTTGCTAAGAATTTCACCTGATTTGTGGAACTCAGTGGGCCAGAGTTACCAAGGAGTGTAAAAAGGGGCCATTTTGGTCTCGCTTCTAAAACAGGCATTTGTAATGAGCTGTCTTCCACGCTCTGGCTGAGACACAGAGGTTGGTGGTAAGGTACTCTGCATATGTCAGGCAGAAACCCAGAGTAACTCAAAAAGGACTTGCTGAGCATTGAATCTGATGCAAACTACAAAATCCTGTGTGGGACCCCAGAGAGTCGTCCTTGGACACTCTTTGTAACATGGCCCCTGCACCCCGCTGGCAACTCTCCTTACGGCCAAGTGAAACTCTAAAGGTTCCCAGGAAAGAGGACTCCGCTCTGAACAGGCTGTGGCTGATCGGGAATGGCCAAGTGGACACAGTTGCCAATATTTTTACATTAGTAGAATCCTGCATTTCTGAGCAATCTGGCAGGGCCTGCAGGACCCTGGCCCCTGTTCTGCAAAGCAGCCACCAGCTGGGGCCCTGTGACAGTTGCCACCTCCAGTGCTCATTTTTAAAAAGCTTTTCTTGTGTCTACCTTACTGCTCTTGTTTTCCTGCTTAACCTCAGGAGGTGGCTGAGTTTGAACGTTCTGATTTGAGCCAGGCGTGGCAGGGCACACCTGTAATCCCGGCACTGAGAGGATAAGGCAGCGGGGTCACAAATCAGACACATCCAGGGCAATTTAGTGAGACCCTGTCACAAAATGAAAAATTAAAAAAAGCCTGGGGTAATGCTCAGTGCAAAGGTCCTGGATTCAGTCCCCAGAATGAAAAAAAAAAGTCCGATTTGTTTTAATTCCCTCAGAGGAAGTGAAATGCAGATATATAACAAGCCCATTAGAACTCACCCTGATAAAATAATCCAAGATGCAGGAGACATTTCAGGCCAAAAAATGTTTCTGTCTGTTGTTCATCGTATACAAAATTGAAAACATTTTCACAATGGAGGCGAGTTCACTAAATTTTGATGTGGTTCTATAATGGGGTATTATATGGCCGCAGAAGAGTTCTAGCAGAGTTTTTAATAACATGAAAAGATGCCCATGATATAATGTTGGATTTAAAAGAAAAAAGCTTGAAATCAATTTGTAGTACAATCCAGCTCTCTTCCAAAATGTAAACGCAATCTGCTTTTTGTAAGACTGGAAGGACATTTGCCAAAATATTAACCGTGGTTGCTTCTTTGGTAACGAAATTCTGAAAGATTATTTCCTCTTTATTTTATTCCAGCTTTTCCTTGTTTTTGACAGTGACTGTGCATAGCTGCTATGCATAGTTTTTAATGTACAGTCAGAAAAATAAAAGACACACTAAAAGATAAAGAAGATACAGAAGCCTTGAAGTCAGTACAAGAAGATTTTTCCATGTGTCAGCCAAGTTCCCTGATCCTGGGATCAACGGGCTTGGTCCATGCTGTGGGGCTAAGCTGCCCACAGCAATGCACCTGGGGTTCGTGATCCCTGGAGGTCCATTTCAGAATCCACATGCTTTATGTGGGTGTATTAATGTGGGCTTCTTCATTTCACCTTCAATTCCACTGTCATGAGCAATCTTTAAAAGCCAGGCAGCTGTGGCCTCTGAGTAGGTATTAGAGCAAATTCAGGCCTTATTCTGTGCTGTGTTTGTCTTTCTTTCTTCTTTTTTTAAATGACTTGTGAGTGTATTTCCTTAGGGTGCACCTTGGATAGATCCTCTCCCATTTCTGCTATTCCTTTCTGTTTCTTCTCTCATGAGGACAAATCAAAGCCATTCAAATCCCTTCATGGGAGCAGAGCAGTGACGATGAGCTCCCCTGAGTCCCTGGGTGACTTTGCACCCAAAATGGTAGACATTTTCTCAAATGCCTTAAGGCCCAAGGACCTGAGGCTTCCTATCTCCTGTCACTAACTTGTCTGCTTACTGTTGTCAACCTGTCCTTTCTTAGACACACCCCACAGGGTCAGATGGGAAGGGGGGCTGCTCCTGCTGAATGTCTTTGCATCAGGCACATGGGGGCGGGTCTGATGGGAGACACCCGCAGTGAAGGTTTTCATGCTGCCCAAGTAAGAGGCAGCCCAGAAATCCCAGAACTAAACACAAGAGCATCTCTACCTCCAAAAGGCAAAAACCCAGATTTCAATAACCTCGTGGGAACCCGAAGCTGTTCACTCTTCTCCATCAAGAAATTCAACTGTCCAGTGATGCAGGGGGCCAGAGGGATATGCGGAAGGTTCCATTCCTGTGGACAGACACATCCTTGGGGTAAACTGTCTTCTAGACTTTCCGAGTTAAGTACATCTCAGCTAACGAACTATAAGGCTCTGTCACCCACTCAGGATGACCTTTCTAAATGCTGGTTCACATTAGTGGAGACTCTCTCCCAAGCCAAGAGCATTGCCAATATTTGCCCCCAACATTCAGCCTTGTCCGTGCTTGGGGGCTCTATAGAGTTAACCAGGTCTTCCTGGACTATAACGCAACCTAATCCTTGGCCCTGTGCCTTGAGAATAAGCCGGCTCATACCCCTGGGGCTTTGGGGTCAGGGAATCTGCCGCTTTCATCCTCAGCAGCCTCATGTCCAGGTTCCCGAGCTGCTGTCTTAGCTGAGCCCCATGGCCAATGTGTGTTGCTATATAGTCAGGCACCTGTTGGCTCAGGGCTAGCAAGTGGGTGGGTGTGCAGGTGGGGACCCAGGGGCACTCAGGGGACATGAGGTGGCCAGGCAGGCAGCTGCCTTCCTGCTCTGCTGACAGATGGTTTTGTTTCTTACGTATTTCTGTGGGGTGGATATTTTCTATATTTCCATGTGTCTGAAAGGACTTAAAGTCAGAGCCTTCAGGAGAATTTCTGGTTGCTGTGAAAATGAGTAATACAATCTTGGAACATAGGAGTCACTATCCAGAAGCCTAAATCTGCCTGTTAGAGAACTGAATTGCATGTTTGTACTATAAATGCTGCAGGGATGAATGGGGTACATTTGCCCCAGGTCCCGGTCATTGAGCTGGTGGGAGTGGAGGGGAGCGTGTGGCCTTGTGGGTGAATGAGGTCAGGTTGGAGCTCGCCCTGAGGGCTCTCCTTGCTGATCTGCTGCCCGGACCCTTTCATTTTTACTTAACATTAACTTTGCATTTCTCAATCATTGAACTATGACCTGATTTCATATTTTGAAACTAAATGAGTGGCTCCAGTCTGTGAAGAGAAGGATGTTTCAGAGGACTGATGACTCACCTTTCGTTTCCAGCCCAGTGAGAAAAAGTCAGCCTAGGAGGCATTGAAGGGATGAGTGTTTGTGATATTTCAAGATAGCTATGTCTGTTTTTAAATTTATATTCACAAGTGATGCAGGGCACATGTTCTTCTTATAAACCTCCAAGTCCTTCTTGCCCCCTGCTGCTTTTCCCAGAGGTCAGCATTTCTATCAATTTAAAGTGTGTCTTTCCATATATTTTGTGTGCACTTGTGGGTCTATGTACAAAAAGAGAAATATGTATTTTTATTAATGTATGCATATATTTTGCATATAAGTGACAGTATAATCTACATACTGTTCTAAGTTTGTTATTTTCCATAGTATATCTTAGGGAGCATTCTACATTGTTAAATATGTTTTACATTTTTCCCCCATATATTTTTTTATTAGTGCAAATTAATTTTACAAAATATTAGGTTCCATAAGATTAGCTTTACTTTTGACTGTTGACGAAGTGTATGTGGTGGCAGGTTTATTTAACCCATCCCTTCTGGATAGATAGAAAATGTTTGTGTTACTCAGCCAGACATTTTCTGACCTTGAAAGATGAATGGAGTTTTGCTAGTTGGAGAAGGCAAGGGACAGGCATTCCCAGACCAGGGTCTGCAGATCAAGCAGCAGAAGAATTGTGGCTGGAGAGTAAAACCCAGAGAGGGAGGTCAGGGAAGCAGGGAGGAGTGAACGCAGGAAGGGCCTTCCAAGAGGGGAGTGGGGAATTTGTCTTCAGCAGGTGTCAGTAAACCCAAGACAGGAGCACTGACTTATTGCTGGAGGAAGGGGCCTCTGGGGGCCCTGGAGCAGGAAAGCATGGAGGCTGGGGTGCTGTATGGAGTGTAGTTCTTTGTGAATCTGTCTGTGTCTGTCCATTTATCCATCCATCCATCCATCCATCCATCCTTTCATGGGCATTTCCAGAGAACTTGCTCTTTCCCAGACTCAAATTCAGTGTCCAAGAAAATGTGGCCCCTGATGGCTGGTGGCCTATGGCTGTATGGGTGGGGTGTCTGGCTAAAGTAGGTGTCCACTCGTTTTTGATGAGCAGAAACCAGGCCCTGAGTGGGGGAAGGTAGATGGAAAGTGAGGCCAGATAAGGGGAACTGGCAGAATTTGTCTTGGGGACAGGGACTTACATGAGAGGGGTCTCACAGAGGAACGAGAAAGGGCATGGATAGAGAGGATTTGGATGGGAGCCAGGAGACAGACAAGGATTTCTTTTGAGTTTCAGAGTGTCAGAAGAGTCTTGTGCTTTAGAATTTGGAGGAGAAATTTAAATACCCTTCAGTGTGTTGCCAAAAGTCAACATTAAAAAAAGTACTCAAACATGTCAACTCTTGGTATAAACGCAGTGGAACTGATTTACTTACACTTGTGTGTGTTTTCTGTTGACTACATCTACGCGTAACGAATTTCATGTAGCCAGTGTGGGGAAAGGTAGTGAAGCTTCCAAAGTGCCTTAAGCATAAATAAAGTGACAGCCACACCATACAGGGAGTTTCTGGGTGAAACTTATTTTGGAAGGTTGAATTTTGCTGGTTGCTCTGTCTGGCTTTGTCATTTTCCCTCCCTCCCCGGGGACTGTCCATGGGACAGATGAGGGTTGATTTCCTCTGATGTGGAGGGAGCAGCCTTCCATACAGAGGCGCACGAATCCTTGAAAGACCCTCACTCACTCTGGGTTTTCCCATCATGGTCAGCTACCCTGGTTTTTGTTTTCCATTTTCTTCTCCCACCCAGAGCCCACTGTGGAGCCTTGGATGATGTAGTATGCATCTTACTCATGTGTCTCACCATCACTCTGCTGAAGTCTCTTAGCTAGGTAATAACACACAGGCAGGGCTGGTGCTGTGTTTTCCAAAGTGATCTTTTTGGAAAAAAAAATCCATGGCCATGGAGGTGACATTGTAACCTTAATGACATTTACTGACTGTTTTACATGGCCCAGGAGCCACTCTGAGCACTTTACCTATAGGACTTGCTTTTAAATGCCCATGGATGGATGGATAGATGAACGGATGGATGGATGGATGGATGGATGGATGGATGGATGGATGGATGAATGGATGGCAGTAGGGACTGATGCTCCACTTAGTAGCTAAGGTCACTGAAGCACAGAGAAGGTAAGCCACTTGACTGAAGTCACACAGCTAGGACATGGTGAACATCCTCCCCCTGTCCTATTGCCATCTTTTCCCTCAACCTAGAGCCCAGTGGCCTGGAGAAGACTTAACATCTCAGTCCTCACCCTGAGAGATAGCTGTGCATTGGAAAACTGTGTGAACTCTGTTGTTGGCATTTTTCAAGGCATGAGCTGATCCAGATATCCAGACTATGTGATGAAAGTTGGGAAACTGCATTTCTGTGTTCCAAGAGCTCACAGGCCTTGCTGAGTAAATTCCTTTGTCTTTCACCCAGTTTTCTCTTCTGGAGAGCACTGCAGTAGACCAGGATTTTGTTTCCCACATCCCCTCGTGGTGAATGTGTGTGCCTCTGCTCCGTGCTCTGGTGGATTTGGTCTTGCTCCCCACTCTGGAAGGCGCAGTGTCCCAGGGCACAAGCCAGCATCACCTGAGCTCCTGCCTGGCTCATGTGTTTTCCAGTTGGACCAGGCTGGTGCTGGGCCTGAGTGATCTGTGTTGCGCAGGAGTCTACATCAAACAAGGCTCCACAGTGGGCTCTGGGTGGGAGAAGCCTCCTTGTCAGCCAAAGGCTACAGTGGGAGTGGTCACCCTCTGCCAAAACGAAATTAGATGACTTCCTAAACAGTCATCATCTGTGTGAATCGAAGTATGCTTTCGTCTTTATCATACCCCATGAATGTGCCTGGGTATGTTTTTAACTAGTTTAGAGGGCCTTTGAAAACCTGCCTGGCTTCGGGCGCAGAGTCAGCATCCCAGCCTGCTGGTTGCTCTGGGGCAGGGTGACTCATGCTAAGCTTGGACCTGGGTGTCCTGGTCACGGCTCACCTCACGGTGCCTTGGGGGTGGGGGTGGGGAGACATTCAACTCGAGAGAACCCAGCTTCTATGCTACGAGTGAGGTAGTTCATGCGGAGATGGATGGGCAGGAAACCTTCTATGTACCTTCTTACTGGTCCCCCCATGAGTTCAAACTAGCCCCTGGCCTCCTTTTGCCCAAGAGGAAGACAGTCCCAGGAGAAATGCAAAGAAACCAAGATTATCTGAGCCAAGAATTTACACTGATGTATTCAAGGGTAATTTTGACTGTGAGCTTCTTTGGTCTTCCTTTTGAAACTACCTGACAGCACCTAAAACCCCCACTCCTCACTCCCCTGTATACCTGCATGATGCGCAAATTATTGAAATGGTCAGTGGAGCAGAATGCTTGCTGCACGCCAGGTACAGGGCACATGCTCTCCATAAATAATGAGTGTGCATGGTAGGACTTGGATGCTAAAAGCTTTCGCTTATTTTGCATAAATTGAAAGGCTTATTTAGTGTGCAGAGCTGGTCACGGGTGGGCTCCCTTAGTCCTCTGGCGTGGGATGGCACGTTCTAGCTGTTAGCCGTCAGTGCAGCTATCATCGCCCTCCCTCAGTGGGGCCCTGGTATTCTCTATTATCTGCACAGTTATCCGAGGGAGGGCAGAGCATCTGCAAACACTGTGCTAGCCCAGGTGATCCTCCCTGGCAGTATCCATCAGTGACAAAGAGGTGAAGTGACTGGATGGTGATTCAAGCACATGGTGCTCATGGAGACCACGGTTTCTCCTGGGTCCCTGGGAGGCGGGGGGAGGAGAAGCCCTGTAGGCTTTACCAAGGCAGCATCTCATGTTATGGGAGGGGTTTGGGGGTTGAATGAGGTCATAGCAGTGACTCAGAGGCCAAAGTGAGGTCAGGCTTGCATGGGAGGGACCATAGGTCCACTTCCTAAATTACCCCAAAGCTGGAAAACCCTGAGCCACTGTGCCCTGCTGACACTCTGCCACCTGGCACCACTACTGTAGGCTC
>RJWT010011797.1:0-22923 GCA_004365215.1 Cuniculus paca
TACAACATTAGTAATATGAGCTAACGATGATCTGTAAACTTTCTTTTTGTTTCATTCTACTTGTCCTCTTCTGCTCTTTTGTCAACTATCTCACTTGACATTATGATACTTTCATGTAGGGAAACATCTCTCCTTGTACTTTAGCACTTCAAAACTCCTCGGGCTTCTATTCCAATCCTTCCCTCCTGTGTAGTACAATTACCCCAAACCTGGGTGACCATCCTGTACCCTTCAACCTTTCTTCTATTATATTTAACCTCACTCATCTCTCTAGCCTACCCCTTATCCTCCTTAATTCCCCCAGTAGGGTAGAATCACTCTACTAAGTGGAAAATCATTGCATACAAGTTCCTGTCATAAGTGGGATTATATTATATTTCTGTAGACCTTCATCTTAAAGTTATAGACATCAGGCTAATAGTTATGACAGTTTCTCAGTAGCCAGGCTGTACTTGAGTCTATTGTTAGTGCCAACTGAACTACTTTAACCATGATGTCATACATACTCTAACCATTTTTTCCTCCCTGTAAGACAACACTATAATTGTAAGGGGTATAACCACCACCATAGTCCAGTACCAAAGGAATGAGCTCTAAATCAAGTAGATAACAACTCCTCAGTCTTAATATATTGAGAAGGTAGGTTCTAGGGATAGATATGATGACCAAGAACCACCTACATCTAGAAGACATCTGGAGAAGGATATGCCTCCTAGGAAAGACTCCAAAGAGTGATAAGGTTATCTAACATAAGAAATCTACAAGTGTCAACATAGAAAACAATAGAAAATAGAAAATGAGGGTACATGCATCACCTCTCCACACTCTGGGAACCTTGGTGAGCCATGTGGGAGGAAAAAAATTCCACCCATGACCTCTCTGCCACCCCAGGAACCTTGGTGAGCTGAACAGTAGGGGAAAAACCCTGCCCATCACTTCTACAGCATCCTGGGAACCTCAGCCCAGAGGAACCCAGGTGCCTGGTCCATTCCTCTACACCACAAGACAGGCAGCCAATGCAGGAAGCACCCAGGACTCAGCAACCAGCTTTTCTAGACAAACCCAGGATAAATCCATTCTAAAAAGGGAAAATACTTTGCATACAAACTCCTAATTTATAATTGGTTATGTTATATAACTATAGACTTTGCTCTTGTGGTCTAAAATACAAAATCAATAGTTACCACAGTATGTCAATTTCTAAATTGTGCTTGATGCTATCATTCTTGCTAATTGTACTGCTGTAGCTAGGATGCCATATCTGTTATAATCAGTTGTTCTCCCTTGTGTGACAATATTGGGAAGCTCTGGTGTAATATTCTCACCACAGCCCTACACCATAAGACTAAGGACTAAGTCAAAGAGAAACCAACATTCCATTCTCAACCAATTGGGAGGGTAGGATCTTGGGACAGACACAAACAGAATCTCCTACTCACAGAAAATATCCCTGAAGAACAGACTTTTCCCAGGAGGCCTTGATATCAGTGATATTGCTACCTGCCACCAAAATGCACAAGGATCAACACAGAAAACAAAATAAAAGAATTTTTTAAATAAAAAGTGTGAAGACAAAGGAACAAAATGCAATCTCAAACCTCCAGCCCACCCAGAACAAGTCCAGGAGACTGACATAGAATAAATTGGAAGACACACACCTGAAATTGCTGAAAAGTTAGCAACTGAAGTAAAGAAAAACTCCATGAGACTGTAGAGGAAATCGAATCAGAAATAACCCCTCATGTAAAAAAAAAAATGACAATTATAATGAAAGAATTACTGAGCACATCTAAAGAAGACACAGATAATAAAAATAAAGGAGCATAGGCAAATGATGGAAACCTTGAATGAACACTACAGAAAAGAATTGGAATGCATGAAACATTCAAAGAGATATTCAAGAAATCAAAAATTCCATTGAAAGCTGGCAAAACCACTTGAACAAAACTGAAGATAGACTTTCAGACCTTGAAGACAGGATTGCAACTAGCAATCATGTAAGGAAGGATCTCTTAAGAATAACAAGGAACCAGAAAATAGCAATTCAACAGCTGCAAGATGATGCAAAGAAAAACAATATGATCGATAGGTGTCAATGAAAAAGCAAGTGGCAACACAACATAAAAAGACTATTTGCAGAAGAAATAGCAGAAAATTTTCCAAACATAGTAAAAGAATCTGCCATACAGATAAGTGAAGCATAGAGAACTTCAATCAGCCATAACTAAAATAAATCTACACTCAGATATATAATAATCAAGAACCCAGAAATTCAGCACAAGAACAGACTTCTAACAGTTGTTAGAGAAAAGAAACAGATGCCCTATAAAGGAAAGTCCAGTAGAATCATGACAAACTTTTCAACACAAACCATGAAGTCAAGAAGAGCTTGGAAAGAAGTATTTCAAATCCTGAAAGAAAACAACTTTCAACCCAGATTGATGTACCCTGAAAAACTATCATTCAAAATTACTGGGGAAATAAGATACTTCCATGACAAGGAACAAGTGAAGAAATTCATGACCACCAAACCAACCCTACAAAGAGTGCTGAAAGATATTCTAGAAAGAGACAAAAATGACCACACTTCCAAGAACAACAGAAAGAAACCACCAAGCAGAACAAGCAATTAAAATGAAGGGAAAATTAGGGAATCAACAGCAGGAAAATAACTTGACAAAGAGAAGCCAATACATATTATAACTATAAATGTAAATGGTCTCAATACACCAATCAAAAGAAACAGACTGACAGAGTGAATCAAGTAACAAAATCCAACAACATGTTGTTCACAAGAAACACATTTAACTCAAAAGTAAATTCATAGACTGAAAGTCAAAAGATGGAAAACAATACTCCATGCAACAGGAACCCAGAAAAAAGAAGGGTAGTTATTCTGTTTTCAGTCAATGTGAACTTCAAATCAAGAATAATTGAAAGAGATACAGAAGGTCCCTAGATACTTGTCAGGGGAAAACTTCAAGAGGAAGAAATAACAATCATAAATATATATGCACCAAATACAGAAGCACACAGCTATATAAGATAAATATTAATAGATATGAAAAATCAAATAACCAATAATACAAATGTAATGGGGAACTTTAACACCCCATTGTCACAAAGAAATAAATCAACTAGACAAAAAAATCAGCAAAGAAATAATAGAACTGAACAAAACTTGTGAACAAATGAACTTAGACATTTACGGAGAAACTCCATTGAAAGTATACTCAGCAGATTGAATGAAGGTGAGGATAGACTATTAGGTCTGGAAAACAGGAATGTGACTACCAACCAGGAAGAGAAAGATATCTTAAAAATTACAAGAGACCATGAAAAATTAATCCAAAAGTTACAGGCTGAAGCAAAGAAGAATAACATAAGATTGATTGGAATCAGCAAAAATTTGGAAACTGCACAAAAAATGCTAAAAACCTCTTCACAGAAATAATTGCAGAAAACTTCCCAAACACAGATGAAGAATTTGACATACAAATAAATGAAGCATATAGAACTCCAGATAGGCATGACCAAAATAATCTACACCAAGGCATATAATATTCAAAATTCCAGAAATTCAGCACAAGAACAAAATATTAAAAGCAGCTAGAAAAAGGAAACATCACTTATAAAGGAAAACCCTTCAGAATTACATCAGACTTCTCAACACAAACCCCCACAACAAGGAGAGCTTGGAGTGAGGTATTTCAAACCCTAAAGGAAAACAATCTTCAACCAATATTAATGTACCCCACAAAACTATCTTTCAAAATTGATGGAGAAAAAAAAATAATTCCATGACAAAGAACAACTGAAGAAATTTATGATTGCCAAAGCACCTCTACAGAATGCTCTGAAGGTCATATTAGAAAAAGATAATGAAGACTACAAACACATAAACATCAATAGAAATAAGCTGCCAGGCAGAGCAAGCAATTAAACAGATGAAAAAGACTGAACAAACAACAGGAAAGCAACATGAAAAAGAAAAGCCAATGCATATCAGTTATAGCCATCAATGTAAATGGTCTCAGCTCACCAATCAAAAGAAACAGACTGACAGAATGAATCAAGAAGCAAGATTCAACAATATGCTGCATTCAAGAAACACATTTAACCCAAAAAGAAATGCATAGACTAATAGTCAAAGAATGGAAAACAATTCTCCATGCCACGGGAACTCAGAAAAAAGCAGGGGTAGCTATTTTATTTGCAGACAATGCAAACTTTTAAGTCAAAACTGATCAAAAGAGACAAAAAAGGTCACCAATACTTGTTAAGGTTAAAGTCCAAGAAGAAGAGATAACAATCTTAAATATTTATGCACCAAATACTGGTGCACCCAACTACATAAAACAAATATTAACAGACATGAAAAACCAAGTAAGCACTAACACGATTGTAGTGGGGGACCTTAATACCCCACTCCTACAAACAGATCAACTAGACAAAAATCAACATAGAAATATTAGAATTAAACTAAACCTGTGAACAAATGGACTTGGTAGATGTCTACAGAGTGTTCCATTTAAAAACATCAGAATACACATTCTTCTCAGCTGCATGTGGAGCATTCTGCAAAATAGACCATATATTAACTGATGAAACATATTTAAGTAAAGGTAGAGGAATTAAAATCATTCCATGCACACTATCTGACCATAGTGCACCTTCCACAATAGCATCTAAAAAATGAAATATTTCAGAATCAATCTAACAAAGGCTGAAAAAGATCTGAACAGTGAAAATTATAGTACCCTAAAAAGGGGATTGAAGAGGATATCAGAAAATGGAAAACTATCCCTTACTCTTGGATAGGAAGAACCAATGTAGTAAAAATGGTCATACTCCCAAAACTGTTACACAGATGTAATGCAATACCAATCAAAACATCATTAGCATACCTCACAGATCTAGGGAAAACATTCCTAAAATTCACTTGGAGCCAGAAAAGACCTAGCATGGAAAAGCAACTCTGGGCAACAAAGACAAGTCAGGGGGTATCGTTATCCAAGACCTGAAGATATACTGCAAAGCTACTGTGATAAAATCAGCCTGCTACTGGCAAAGGCACAGTCCTGAGGATCAGTGGAATAGAATAGAACATGCAGATGCAGCCCCAAACATGCTCAACCACGTTATATTTGACAAAGGAGCCAAATATATTCATTGGAAGAAAGATAAAAAGCTTTTGCACAGCAAAGGAAATCACCAACAGAGTGAAAAGACAATCCACAGAGTGGTAAAAATTATAACTAATTATTTCACGTACAAAGGACTTATATCTAGGATATATAAAGAATTGAATAAAATCAGACCTCCCCAAATTCAAAGACCCAATCCAAAAATGGGCATCTGAGATGAATACACACTTCTCAGATGAAGAAATACAAATGGCAAATGAATACATGAAAAATGTTCAACATCATTGGTCATTTGAGAAATGCAAATTAAAAGAACACTGAGATTCCATTTCATCCCAGAAAGAATGGCTAACATCAAAAAATTGACTGATAACAGATGCTGGAGGGGCTGTTGGGAAAAAGGAACCTTTCTCCACTGTTGGTGGGAGTGTAGACTGGTGCAACCACTGTGGAAATCAATGTGGAGATTCCTTAAAAAATTAGAATTAGAGATCCTTTTTGACCCAGCTATTTCCCTTCTGGCTATCTTCTGAGAAGAATTAAAAATATCATGCCACAGCAATATATGTGCAGCCATGTTTATAGCAACACAATTTGTAATAACTAAATCTTGGAAATAATCTAATGCCTATCAACCAAGGAATGGTTAAAAAAGATGTGTTTTTTTATATATATAATGGAGTACTATAGAGCCATAAAGAAGAATACACTTGAGATATTTCTAGGTAAATGGATGCACCATGAAACCATACTCTTAAGTTAAATAAATCAGACCCAGATGTGTAAGCATTGTATCACCTCACCAGTGTGAGAAACTGAATGAGCAAATAGGATCCAAAATGTACAACAGATATTGTGAATTGGGAAGAAACTGTTCAAAAGAAAAGACAAACTGTGATGTGTGTAAGGAGAAAGAAAGAATGGGAAAAAGAAAAAATATATGTATACACAAGATAGTTAAGACAGCTATAAAGCTAGTTACTCTTAGTTCCTTGAAAAGAAAGGACAAGCTAATATTGTTTGAACAAGACATCATGTCTATATGTTGTACTCTGAATAACTACTATGAAAACAATATGTGGTGTACTAATTATTGTAACTGTCCTACTAACCTGTTTAGAAACTGTTTCATTGTTATTTTTATCTTTTTTCTCTTTAAAATTACTAAAAAACTTAGTGTTTACTTCGTCTGGTGATAAGTGCTTGCTGGCTCCTGATGTGATGTGATATGTTGCTTTCGTAACTTTGTCCAAAACCAATTTATCCATTGGAGGCAGCACGTGCAGTGCCTATGGCCCATGATACTTTCATGAGCCACCAAAATGTTTTCACTTATCTTAAAGTGTTAAGAAAAAGTGAAATATCATTCAGCTTGTATTATAATCCTCTTTAAGTAAAAGTAGCCATAAAGTCTTATTCACATTGTGTGGGGGCGGGACATGTAGAAAAAGGGACTCATGAAGGCAAAAGTGGCTAGACTCAGAGTAATCACTGACCATAAATCCTGAACCAACAAATCACACATACAAAGATGATGGCCTAATGATGCAACACACAATACTAGTTAATAGAACCAATAGTCAACATTGAATGCTAAGCTACTGGTCTTTTAAAGCAATGTATAGTGCGTGTGTGTGTGTGTGTGTGTGTGTGTGTGTGTGACAGAGACAGAGACAGAGACAGAGAGAGAGAGAGAGATTATTGATTTGAAGGTCTTCTACAATTCTACATTCCTATATCCCTATTCTTGGCCAATTAGCTTTTTTGTCTAAAATTTTCCTGAAATTTTAGGAATAGTCCTTTATTTCTTGAGACACTAAAGAAACTAATTTGGTCATTTCTCGTTTATAAAATAGTTCATGTTCTCAGTTCCTTGGAAAGGCTGAAAGGATACTTTTGAAAGTTGGCTATTTTAGAAGAATATTAATCATGCTGATTCTCCTGTCAGCTGAGGTTATACCATCTGATCTTCCCTTTCGCTGTCATAATCATTTATGCTCCATCCCTTGACATGACACATAAGTCCTTTTTATTATATTACACATTAAATACACCAGACCACACTAAAAAACTCTTCGTTAGCCAGTAAAATATAAAGTGGGTCCATCTTGATCTCCTCTTAAAAGCATCTATTACAGATGTGCTTTAAGGCCCTAATGAGGTATTCTTAGCTGTGGGGCAATGACGATACCCAAACATCACAGAGGCGAGCATAAGGCTGCAGGAACCTACAAGGAGTCAGCTGGTCATTGTGTATTTTGTTTTTGTTTTTGTTTTTGTTTTTGTTTTTGTAGGAGGGAGATTACTGAAGAAAGGAAATCAGTCTCCATCAAGTACTTCTGTGTGTCAGGTTGTACGGTGTGCTTTTTAAAACTTTGCCTTCTTTGAGTTTTATAGTCTACCTGTTATCTTTATAAGTAGGATACCACCTTTTAGACAAGTAACTGATTTGCCCTAAGTCACCCCATTACTAATTGGTAGAACTAGGATTTAGATATAGATTTGCTGTTTTGACAGTGTTCCAGTGGCTTTTCACGCCACTCAAAGTAAAATGTCAAGTCCTAACAAAGTATACCATTATGTCTCCAATCTTATCTCTTACTACTGTCCCCAGTGAGCACTTCACTTCAGTTCCTCTGACTCCTTGCTAACCCTCAAATATGCTAGGCATGTTCCTACCTCAGGGTCTTCACACATGCTGTTTCTTTTGGACAACCTCTCTTTGCCTTAATATCCAGATGGTCACCTCTTTCACTTACTTCAACCCTTTGTCCAAAGTCAACCAATGAAATTTCATGACCATATTGACATTGAATCTCCCTTTCTTCTTTGATACAGTATTCTCTTATCTTGCAGCTATTCATAATACTTCTCAACTTCTGGCCTTACTTATTTTTCTTATTGACTATCTCTCCTACCTAGAATGTAAGCCTGAAGAAAAGATCCTCACTTATTTTGTTTACCTGTGCCTAGTGCCTAGAAAAATCCTAGCATACAGCAAAGGACATTTGTCATTGAGTAAAGAACAGGTTGTCAACCTACTTGGCAGTTTCCTGAGAACATGCATGTTGGCATGATGGGCATCTGTAGATTTGGTCTATCAGGGACACCTTTGCCTCCCTAATGGTCATGGCACCATGTTCTTTGAGGTGAGTAGTTTGCATCTCCACCCTAGCTCCAAAGGCAGGTGCATGATTCTGGCCTTGGATGCTCTGTCTTCTTGGCTATTGCAGTTATCAGTTTAACATTAAGCATGTTCAACCTAGGCCAATGCAAATAGTATTTGTGACCCTTTTGATATCAGCTTGGAGATTATTTTTCCACTTGGGTTGCTAAACTGGCAGAATAAGGGCCTGGGGCTATGGATCACCAAGTAGCAAGAGCTCATTTAAAAGATGGAGGGACAAGTGGACCCCTGACATTATTTGATCTCTGGACTCACACATTACTAAAACTAACTCTGCCTTGTGGAATTCAGTTGTATAACTAAATACATTACTGTGATTATCTAAGATTGAGTTTCCCTTACTTGAAACTTAAAGAATCCTGAGAAATTAAAAACATTCTAACTTTCTGGTATAAAAAGTCTCAATCTCATTGCTACAGTCTTTATAGTTTTTAACTGCAAAGTTATTACTTTGAGAAAACTGATGCAGTAAAAAAAAAGATTGATGTATGTAATGTATGAAAAGATGCTACAGAAGCCTCTTTTTATTGTTTGTGATGTGTCTGATTTTTTATAATTAACTCAACCAATGTATTTAGCATTTTTAATTTTACCGAGCTTTAAATTAGTAAATTAATGCCTAGTAAAATATGAAAAAACATAATCTACTTATGCTAAGTGAACTGCAAAATACATGATGGAAAGGGCTTCCATTTTAATGCAGCCCTTTGTCTTAGTAACACCCTTGCATAGTGCCTGTCACATGGTTGTTATTTGGTTCATTTTTACTGAATGAATCAAAAGCCAATTGAATGGTTAAGTACACTGTTCTTAACATTTTATTGGATCATAGCCTTCAATGAAAGCTCTATTCAGAAAAATGCACATCACATACACACCTCCCTGCATAAACTGTCTTGGTTTTGTAGTGTCCTTGAAATATTGATAAACTTGCATATTGTACCTAGGTTCTAGGTTAACAATTACTTTAAATACTTCTTGTTATGGTTTGTGTCTAGGTGTACCCACACAGCCTCATTCAGTCATGGGAGACAGGCTTTTTCAGAGGTAGCTAACTGTAGAGTTCGTGACTGATTCACAGTGCAATGCTGGGATTAAGGCTGGGTGATTGCTGGATCACTCTTTGGACTGGATTGGCACTACTCGAAGCCCAGCAGTCTGGATAAGACAAAGGGGGCAGAAAGAGGCTTGTTTCCCATTTTGCTCTTGTTGCTTTTGCTGTCTTCCCCCGCCATGAACTGTTGCCCCTCTGCTATGTGCCAACCTGCTTTGGAGCCAGCTGATACTGGCTGAAACCTCTACAAACCATGAGCTAAATAAACCTTTTCTCCTTTAACTTTGGGCATCAGGTATTTTATCTCAGCGACAAGAGAAAGGTGACTGATACAGTCCCCCTATAACATTGGCCCAGGCAGTATTTCCACCTAGATCTTTGATCACATAAACCCTGTAAATCCTATCAAGGGAAGATATTGCATTGATAGCTGAGTGGCTAAGTAGCATTAAAGTTGATTATCATCGCTGATAAGTATATGTACAAATTCAAGTAACATTAAAGTACTAATCTAACTTCATCATAATCTGAAGTGATGGCTACATTAAAGGCTGCATGTAGAAAATTAGCACAGTTCTTACATATAACAAGCATTCAATCAATGTTAATTGCTAATGGTGTTTTAAGCCCATTTACAAAAGGAAATATTTCAGATACAATGAGCTCATTTTGTCTACCATAACTCTGATGGGAATGCTGCCAGTGAAGAGAAAAGTAATGATAGGATTTTTTTCTATTTTCTTTGGATTCTATTATTTGGGAGGTGAAATTATATTTATTCTACATTATAAAAAGTTTATATATATGGCCTAATGACATTCCCTCTGACAAGTCATCAAAACCTTTACTTAAGGAGGAATCCATGGTGGGCAAAAATGAATGCTTGCATATTGTTATGGGAATGTAAACTAGTACCCCTGCTATAGAAATCAGTATGGAGTTTCCTAAAAAAACCAAAACTAGAAATTCTGTTTCATCCAGCTATTCTCCTTCCACATATCTTCCCAAAAGAGTTAAAGACATCATGTTGCAGTGATAAATGCATACCTATGTTTATAGTAGTACAATTCATAAGTGCTAAATCTTAGAAGTGTCCTATATTCCCATCAACTAATGAATGGATAAAGAACTTATGGTATTTACACACAATGAATTACTACTCCACTATAAAGAGGGATAAACTTGAGTTATTTGTAGGAAAATGGATGTACCTTGAGATTATAATGGTAAGTGAAATAAATCAGACATAAGCTTAAAAATTGCATGTTTCCTCTTACATGAAAAATCCAATCTATAAATATAAAGTAAATTAAAGGATAAACAGTAGGAAGTAGGGAGATAGATCTTTTTCAAATGGGAAGGAGATTGAGAGATGGAGAAGAGAAGAAAGGTAGGTAAGAGGGATCATTATGGCTTTTATCTGGATATCTCCAAAACCTCAGGTGCTCATAGTCAAGGCTTCTTGGAGGTGTTGCGTGGTTGCAGGAGGTGGGTCACTCAGGGTGTGGCTTGAAAGGATATGCCCCCCCACTCTGATCTCTCCCTTTGCATCCAGCCACTGTGCCATGAGCTGTTTCTCCTCTGCCATGCCACCCTGCCTTGGAGCCAGAGACTATGGACTGAAACCTATACAGATTGTGAGCTAAGATAAGCCTGTCCTTCTTTAACTTGTGGGTATTGGGTATTTTGTCCCAGAAGTGAGAAAGTAACTAAGACAAGGATGAAAAAAAGAATTAAGATGTATATATGTACCAACTTCACACATGGAATGTAGACACTATATACTGCAAATATGTACTAATAAGAAAAAAAGTTGATCAAGGAACCTTATGAAAGACCCAGCCAGAGTTGTGATCTGTTCAATTTCTAGGCATAAAACTGGTTACATTAACTGCCCAGACCATAAAGACTTCTTCTGTTTAAAAAAAACTTCCCAATTAAAAAAAATCCACTTTTTATATCATTAAAAGCAGGATGTAAAAAAATTCATGGAAACACAGTGAGGCAACTTCAACATGTCCATTGCCTAATTAAAAAGCATCATTAATTTCCTTTATTCTGTCCTGGGACCACTAATTCATGCAACAATATTTATGGAGGATCTGTTATATTCCAGGTTCTGAAAGTCATTCTCTTAGATTACTATATCCTTCTGTATCTCCACTGATACCTGAAGATTTTGTAATGGGGGAATTACTGAGGGTGAAAAAGAAATGTCCTAGGTCACAGATCAGTACTGAAGCAGACTGAGGCAAGCCACAGCTTATTCTCTCCATCTTGAGTGGCCTCACTTTCAGTCTCAATCACTCTTGTGAGCCATGAAGGAACCTAAATGTGAGTTTCTGGGTTGAGGAAAACAGTGCACTGCATTTGGAAAGTTACAAGCCTCCTCTAGTGACATTGATGGTTTTGTAAAGCATGTTGCTTGCCTGAGACAACCCATCTACAAGCCACTACTTTCCAACTATTACTCTTAATGGAGCTTGAAAGGAAAGGGGATAGACCAGGCATTGGCAAGGTTTTTCTATCAAGGGCCAGGATCATAAAAATTCCTAGTTTTTCAGGCCATAGAGTCTCTGTAATAACTACATAACTCAATCACTGAAGTTCAAACTCAGCCACAGACATACAATAAGCACGTGACCATGGCTGTGTTCTCGTGAGATTTAGCATGTTGGTCCCCAGTGGCCAACTCTTGGTACCCAACTGCCTCCTTTCCCAGAGAAAGAGAGGAAGCAGATCATCCTCATCTTAGCATCCATAGAGCTGAGCAGTACCTAGCATGTTACAGATGCTCAGGTTGGTGGATTCAATCAATTCAGTAGAAGATGTATTCCTAATGATCAAACTATTGCTCCTAGCTCAAACTTCCTCACCCTGAAGATGAAAGTCTCTAACTTGGAAGCTCTTCTCCCTCTGAGAAAAGTTCAAGGTTGAACTAGATGAGCTCTAAAATTCCGTCCAAGCTTAAAAAACTTCAGGAAAAGACAGAAAGCAGAAACTAAATGTCTCTTGAATGTATGCTGTTTTGCAGCTCCCAATTCCAAGTCTAGGGAGACTAAATATCAACTATGTATTGCACAACATATAAGACATCATTCGTCTATTGACTTGCAGGCTAGAGGATGATTTTGTATGCTATTGGTTTAGCCCATCATTAAGCCACCATGGCTAAGAAGTGCTGTACCATGCCCACTGCAATCGTTTATATTGTCAGCAACTCTCCAAAGAGAATGTCCAGTGATTTCCTGAGCAAACTACCCATTATAGCTTCTGACTTGCATCATATAAAGCAAATGACTGTTACATCAACCAGGTGAGCTCCTATTGCTAAATTTCAACAGCGACAGCCTGAGTATCACTTGTTTAGAGAGTTTAGATTTTTACAGAATAGAAAGAGAATGTCTCATCATGTTCCTTTTAGGGAGAAAAAGAGGGGAGAGAAAAGCTGAATGAAAAGGCACCACAATCCTCTGATTACTAAAGCTAAAGTAACCGAACTGTAATTTATAGCAACTGTCATTATAAATAAAAGAATCCAGGGCTGTTTTAGAAAGATGTTAAATGCAGAAAAGGTAAACTAAATGCTTTTTTATACTTTATGCTCCCTCTTTATTTTTCCTACATCTAGCACTCACAGGAAAAAAATCTCTTCTAAGTGAGATCAGCCCTCCTGCTTGCTGGTCCAATGTTTCTGCAAAACCCATAGAAGAAACAGTGAGGTATCAGGATTTGAAATACATTTTTTGCACCTGATCCATTCTCTAGATTTTATAGTCATAAGACATAGAGAAAGGTGAAGATCTTATTCTGTGGGTGGATTGCCCAGAATTATAGAACACAAATGTTGCAGGTAGAGTGTCTGGCATCAAACCTTGATTGTATTCACATTCTTGGGCAAGTTATTTATGCACTCTATGCTTCAGTTTCCTTGTCTGTAAACTGGAGGCACATAGCATGGAGTTAAGTGTGTAGATTCAGTGATAATGCACCTCAGCAGTAACAGAGCGCAGCATGTGTAGCACACAGTCCTTTGGCTGAAAGGTAAGTAAAATGCATAATAATTTCAAGAAATTTTTTTATTAATTTATATCTTGCTTTCCAACATCTGAGGACAAAGATCCTTTAAATTTTAATAGTCTAATCTGTGAATATATACAAAGTTAATTTTTCTTTCTGGTCAACCAATAAAAAAAATCCAGTAAAACAAATTTATATTCTCTCTCAAATTTCCAGGATGTTACCAGGGTCAGAAGTGTCATGTTTCAACAAGATGGTTTAGACAGGAGATGACAGTTTGATTAAAAACTTCCACCAGAAAAATAGCCCTATAACTTTGGATTCCTAAAGCACAAGCAGAACAAACCAGGTGGCGACTGCCCTCTAAGAAATATAAATGACACAATTGTTTACTTGGTACAATTTTAATTCAGCCTTAAAGCTCTTTACAGTCAATGTCGGTAACTGAACCCCTCTAATGGAAGATTAAGTGCCCTGAGGCAAAAAAGAAAAGAATTGTTGTGAGAGTATGAGATCAATAAGTGCTGGAGGCCACTAAACTACATAGTGACAAGGCTCTGAATATAAATACATACATATATAAATATACATATGTATTTCAGCCCGAAGTCTATTGCTATGGCCTAAAATACATGAGAGAAGTTAGTATTAGCAAGTGAGAAATCACAAGTGTAATTTCATTTTGTTCTTTTGTATGGTTTAATATAAAATTTATCTGCTGAATAATTTTTCTAAAGACATCAACTTGAATTAAGAGTAAGGTTTTAAAAATGTTCTGCTGAAACACTGGTTATTTAATTGTATCATTTCTTCTTAAAGCTCTAGAATATGAGCATGCATTTAGTTCTGTAAATTACTGAATTTAAGTGCTTCCTTCATGCAGCCACAGCCCACAGGAATCCAAATTTCAATTCAGAGTCCGGCATTGCTTCTTTCAATAGAACACATCCCTCTCTCGGTGCCTTTCCTTTGCAGGGGCTCAAGGGCCGGGTCACTGTTTCATCCATGTTTGGCTCAGGTCTTGACCCAAAGGGATTGTGGATTAAAGATGTTATCCTCTTCCTGTGGTAATGAGTATGTTGAAATACCAACAATCTTTACTTCCCCTTGGGGGTCAAGGATAATAGCAGCATCTGCTAACCTCTAAGAAATTAGGTGATTAGGTTTACAGACTTTTGCTCTCCTAGAGCAATAGCTTCCCACACCTCATTCAAAGTTTTACCAAGTGCATTAGGCAAGCAAACCTATGTGGTGCTGAAGGCCACACACCTCGTTTTGTTTTGTTTTGTTTTGTTTTGTTTTGTTTTGTTTTGTTTTGTTTTGTTTCACTTCCCTGTTATGGAGTGTAAGACCTCTACCTCTCTCAAGGTGAGTAATCCTTCTGCTTACGGGTTGCTTGCCAGTAGACACAATGGAGTGGTACTGATTCCTCCTTGGAATTTTCTTTCTGTTAGAGGATCTGAAAATTCCAGATTCCCACTGATTCAATTTTCTGAACCTCATAAGGCACAAGGCAATGATGCATAGTAACTAAAAAAATAGATACAGGTGCCCAATAATTTCCCAAGGTAGACAGGTAGTCAAATTGTACCTGACTGCTCTATGATGTACACTCATGCTGTTGCTGAAATGTACAACTCTGAATGCCACCAACTAGCAGATTTTAAAGTGTCCAACCTCATTTTGAGAACTGTTCCTCTGTATAGACTTTCACTTTCTAACCTCAGATTTCAGAAACCCTCACATGCTTGACCATTTTTGGAAAAAAATATGATACTAACACACAGCCAGCCATCACACCTACATCTAAGTCAGGCAAATTCTATGAGAAAGACGGAGACAGAGAAAGAGAGAGAGAGAGACAGAGAGAGAGAGAGAGAGACTGAGAGGTGTGTGCCCAGGTGTCAAGAGGAAATGAAAGCCTGCTCTCCTCTCATCTTCACTTATTCTGTTCATCTCCCTCTCAGACAGTGGGAGCATCTTGCCACACTGTATGATTGTGACAGTTAAAAGATGCACATTTTTCTTTTAACATGTCTTCTACATTGAGCCAAGGATTTCACCGATGCCCTACTGAAGAGAGTAATCTTATCCAATCATGGGAGAAAAAACTACTGTTGGTGAACTTACTGAGATACAAAGATCCTAAAGGGATTTTAAGGATGATAATGACTAGAGACAAAGTTCATTTCATTTTACCTTTAGGGCAAAAGTTAAGTATGAGATGTTTCTCTCTTGTATCTTCTTCTGTAGACAATTTTCATGGACTGAAGCTAAGAAACTGTATCCACTGCTCTCTTCATTCAAAGGATTTGTTTCTCTTAGAGGGCTTAAAATTATATAATGTTCATGAACTACATTACGAGGAGAGAAACCAAACATATCACATGAGTAACATAAAATTTTTGTCCACAGATCGGACTTTATCTTCAAAAGCATGTCCTGGGAGAGCAGGGGACTTCACAACTGGCGGAGTAACCATTGGCAGTGATCGATGAACCCCTGCCTGGGGACAGCAGGAGGTTAGAGGGCACACTGACTTAATTTGTGGATGATAAGACTCTGGAAAAGATAGTAAAGACATTGACTGATACAATTAGGGTGTAAGAAGATTTTGATAGGCTGGAGCTACGGGAGAAATCCAGCAAAAAAGATGAATTTTTAACAGGAATGGGTAGAAGACCTTGCACTTAGAATATTTAGCTATTGTACTACTGGGTATATAGTCAAAAGAAATGAACTAAATATATCAAAGAGACACCTACGTCCTATATTTTTTGTGGCACTATTCACAATAGCCAAGGTAAGAAATCAACCAAGGTGTCCATGAATAGGTGAATGAATTAGGAAATTGTGGTATATAACACAGTGAAATATTATTCAGTCATAAAAAAGAACAAACTTCTTCATTTGTGGCAATGTAGGTAGAACAAATATGTTATTATGTTAAGTGATACAAGCCAGAAGACAAATTCTGCACAGTCTTACTTATATGTGGAACTTTAAAACTTGATCTTTAAAATTTTTTTATTCTTATTAAGTCTATTGGTACAATGTAGATATACATAATGATGACATTCATCATAGGGAATTTGTACCTGTACATAATATATCCTAATTCTTCTTTTTTACCAATCACCTACCCTCCCCTCAATCCCTCTTCCTCCCCCTTATTTGCAAAGATTTGTTTTCATTTTATTCTTTTTTTATTGTTTTTTTGTTTTGTTTCTTCTTCCTTCCTTTCTACCTCCTATGTTCTCAACTTCTTCCTATTTATACACGTTGGTCCTTATTTACACTTCGAATATCTCATGCCAGAGAAGCAATGCGGTATTTACACATGTATGTCTAATTTATTTCACTTAAGAGTATGGTCTCAAGATGCATCCATTTACCTAGAAATGTCTCAAGTTTATCTTTCTTTATGGCTTAGTGTTACTCCATTGTACTAAAAAAGCACATCTTTTTTAATCCATTCCTCAGCTGATGAATGTTTGGTTGTTTCCAAGTTTGTGCTACTATAAACATGGGTGCACATATATCACCATGGTATGATGTTTTTAATTTTTCTGGGAAGATATCAAGAAGTAGACAAACTGGATCAAATGAAACCTCTAGTCCTAGTTTTTAAAAGAATCTCCACACTGATTTTCATAGTGGTTGCACCAGTCTACACTCCCACCAACAGTGGAGAAGGGTTCCTTTTTCCCCACAGCTTCTCCAGCATTTATTATTGGTTGATTTCTTGATAATTGCCATTCTTTCTGGAGTGAGATCGAATGTCAGCATTGTTTTAATTTGCATCTCTTGAATGATCAGTGATGTTGAACGTTTTTTCATATATTTGTTTGCCACTTGTATTTCTTCCTCTGAGAAGTGTGTGTTCATCTCGGATGCTCACTTTTGGATTGGGTCATTAAATTTGGGGACTCTAATTTTTTCTCAGTTCTTTATATGTTAAGATATTAGTCCTTCATCTGAGGGACAACTAGTTAAAATTTTTTCCCAATTTGATTTTAAAGAGATAGAAAGTATAATACTGTCATTCAAGGCAAAATAGGAAAAGTATGGGGATAGGGATAGGAGGGGTGTAGTGGTATCAAAATATAGTTAGATAGGAAGAGTAACTTTTAGTGTTTTATAGCATAGTACAGTGACTATAGTTTACATTCATGTACTATGCACATTGTAAAGAGCTAGAAGACAAGAGTTCAAAAATTTCCAAATTCATAAAAAATTATCACTGTTTAAAGAGAAGGACATGCCAATTTCCTTGCTTTGATCATTACGCATGTTCCTTTTATCACACTGTTTCTTCTCCACTACTATGCACAATTGCTATGTTTCAATTAAGGAAAAAGGTAGGCCTCATGGCGGTTTGTGCAGGTTCCTGGTGTGTATGTGGTCGTGATGCTGGTGATGGTTTAGCAGCAGCAGATATGCAGAAGATTTGAGGGTGTTGGTTAAAAGCTAGATCAGGGAGAATGGTGAGGCTGCTATAATCCAGTGAGCTCTTAGTTTAGAGAAATAGAACTAAAAACAACACACGATTTTTATCATAATGGTGTAGGCTGGTATAGTGGGAAGAGGGAGGTGGTGACATCTTTCATTTTAGAAGCTGTTCCTCCATTGAGTATAATGTGTTTTCTGGCATTTTCCTGGGATGCATGGAAATTTTCACTTTTGATTTCTGAAAAATGTCATTTTTACGGTGACATTTAATTGACAGACTAAGTAGTAAATTTGAGGCTAGAAATATTTTCCTTTATAATTGTAAAGTTATTCTAGCCATTATTTTGTGGATTTTAGAAATGCTGGTGAGAAGTCCAACAGCTTTCTAATTTTTGCTTTTTATACAAAATTACTTCCTTTTCTTCTTGTAGTTATTTTTTTCCACCTCTCTTCCTGGAAGTTTCTTTTCTTTGTCCCAACAGTTCTGAAAACACATTATATACCAGTTGATCATGTTGGGCTCACTGAGATTTCTTTTTATATTGACATTTCCTTCCATTCTGGGAAATTTTCTTGAATTATTTCTTTGGTAAATTCTTTCCCTCCATTTTATCTTAATATAATTATCTTTCTTCCTATTCCCTTATTCTAGGCATTGTTCTGTTCACTTAAAATATTAATATTCACTGCAGCCTTTTAATATTCACTATATCCTATTTTCCATTTTCTTTTACTTTTTGCTCTATTATGGGGAAAGATTCCAAATTTTCTTTTGAGTTTTCTTCCACTTCTTGTGTTCCACTTTCTAAGAGATCTTTTTTTATTGTTATTCTTTAAATAATTTTTTTAAAATCAGTATTTTGTTGTTTCATGAATGTGATATCTTTTCTCTGAGGATATACTTTGTTTTTATGTTTTTTCTCCTCTATGCCTAATCTCTGTTTCATCCTATTTGCTTTTGGTCTCTGTCTTTCACATTAGAGATTTTCCTCAAATGTCTGATGATATTTGGCTATTAATTCACATGTCAAATTCAGATATTGAGAAGAAAATCCAAAGCTTGACCTTAGCACTATGATTGTAGTAGGATAATATGGCACAGGAACAATTGGTAACAATATTTTTAAAACTTTAGGATGATTACATTCCCTAGAAAAGATACTTATATTGCTTGATTGGCTAGAATACCTCTGGTTTCCAGCATTATTAGAATCTAGCAGAGGACCAAAGTCATTTACATGGGACTTTGAGTCCTGGAGCCAGGAAAATCCCAGGCAAACTAAGGCAAGCTGCTCACTCTGAGTATTGTCTTCCAGAGCCCTTTCTCCAGTGAGCCGTTGTCTCCGGTGGAAGTGAAGCAGAGTGATCACTGGACAGGGAGCTGCTCGCACTGATGCTGAGGTCTAGCTCTGCTGCCAGCCAGCAGCCACAGCTGGCTTCTCAGTGGGCCCAGCAGCAGATTAAAGCTGGAAACTTCTCTTAGGGAACTTCCACTTTCCCTTCCAATTCCCAAGGTACTCGGTACTACTTGCTCCTGAGCCTTTGGGAGGAGGGTGTCTGCCGTACGTGCCAGATGGCATCTGGTCTGTCCTTCAGCTTTCTGAAGTCTGCTGAGTTAGTTGTCATTTGTTCACTTTGTACTGTTGTTTCCTCTCCTACTCTTGTGAGTTTATACCTTTAAAACAACCCATTAACTGTGATTTTCGTGGGATTTGGCAAGGAAATGAAGGTTAAATACATTAATTTAATAAAGAGATTATGTAGGGTTTTTTTTATTGTAGCCTTTTGTAGTGGCAAAAAAGCTGAGTACTCTCAGAAGGCCCAGCAATTTAATTATGGAATTCATTGTGATTCACCCACATCTTGGAGTATTAGATAATCCTTAAAATGAACCAGTTATCATAGATCTATACTTGCCTATCTGAAGAGTTCTCACCAGGTGTTAGGGAAAGCAACCCCAGGGGAATGATAAAGTGTGGTTGCACTTTTCTAAACAAATGGCAAAATCTCTATAAATGTAAAAATATATTATTTTATGTTAAAATTGATTTTCCAGTTTGAGCAGGTGTGGGTAGGAAGAGGCTGAGGAGTAAACACAGAAGAAAAAGTAAAATACCATCAGAGTGATTTTATCTATACATTTGTATATGTGCATAGAAAGATGTATGAATGCATGGTTTTGGAAGCATTGACAGTGATTCACCCTGGACCATAGGATTATCTTGGGTTTTTTCCTATGTGTTTCCTTGTTAACTTTTAAAACACAACTTTTAAAAGTTTAGGGGTACCTAATTGGAGGCAGCAGAGTTGATTTCTGCCATAAGAACAGAACAGGCATGGTAGTCAGAGACTTGATTTCAAACTCTGGTGCTAACATTAATAAGGTCATTTAGTTTGAAGTTAGGAACAATGCCTAGAGTTTGAATCCCAGTTCCTCAGTTTCCTGAAGGTGTGACTTTGGCTAATTTCTCTGTGTCTTATTTTCCTCATGCAGGAAGTGAGGATGTGGTACTACTTGTGTCATCAGAAGACAGATGATATTTGTTTACTGGTTAGATCAGTGCTATACACATGCTTGATTCTCCCCTCTTTCTCTGCCTTCTCTGGTTTTAATTTATACATATTTGTATGATTATATTTTATTCTTCTTTTAGCATTTTAGTTTTACATTAAAAAAACCTTTTTCATGATTTTCCTAGTGCAAACTGGTGAAACTTTTAGAGCGTTCCATGATACAAACACCCTGCTGTGGCTCTTGTGCCATAATTCACCACTAATGTCCTGGCATTTACAATATACACTTTCATTTTGAAGTTCATTTGCAAGTAACATTGTGCCTTTTCATACACAGTGCACATATCACTTAACAGAATATTTTCAATCCCTTTCTAACATCTGTTGAGATGTCTGTCCTTCATTGCATTTATCCATATACTGTAATCACCCAATATATTACTATTATTAATCTACACAAAAAGCTACCTTTTAGATACATCAAGTAAGTCTCTGGTACTCTTCATTTCTTTTATTGATTCAAGTTTCTTGGGTTCATTTGTCTTCTGCCTAATGAACTTCCTTTAACATTTCATGCATAAAATCCTGGTGGTAAGAAGTCTCTCTATTTTTTGCTGGGCACGGTGGTGTGTGCCTGCAATCCCAGCACTCAGGAGGCTGACGTCGGAATTTGAGGCCAGCATGGGCTACATAGTGAGTTCAAGACCAACCTGAACTATGTAGAGACTATCTCAAAACAAACAAAGAAACAAACTTCTCTCTATCTTGTTTTTCTGGAGACTTTTTACCTTTGGTTTTCTTCCCATTGTGTTATTGGTTTTTCTGTTTTGTTTTGTTCTATATTTATCCTATTGACTTTTTCTGATCTTCACTGGTCTGTAATGTGGTATCTCTCATTACTTTTTTGGGAAGTTTCCAAACATTATTATTTTAAATATTTCTTCTTCTCACTTTCTAATATTCCAACACTATACACTCTCTCTTTCTCTCTCTGTCTCTTTTCTTCTTTCTCTTCCCCTTCTTCCCCCTCCTCCTTTTCCTCCTTCTTCTCATCCTCTTCTTCTTCATCTTCATCTTCATCTTATCTTTGTCTTTGTCTTTCCTGTGCCTGAACCTTATCTAATTCCAGGAAAAGGAAATTCTTTCCTCTCTCTCTGGTTTCTTCTAGCTCTCCTGGTTTGCCTTAGGGAAAAGGGCATACCAACCATAGTCAACAGAGAGCAGAGATTCAAGGATATATACAGGGAACACTGCAGCCAGGGAAGGGAGTAGGAACAACACAGCCCATAACTCATGGCCATGGGCTCTTTTCAGTTTGGAACACTTACCTCCATTCATACTCACTGCCGCTTTCCTCAGCCACATCAAGTTTACTGGTGAGTTCTAAAAGGCAACAGTGACTTTGGTTTTTTCTAGCGCTTCCTTTTCCTTCTTAGACTTTCCCTCCCTCTCCCTACACCCCTCATCTATTCGTGCATGTTGTCTGTTTTTTCCATTAGGGCCGCTAACATATTAATCACAGTTATTTTAAATTTCCTATCTGGTAATTCCTTCATCTGTGTCATGTCTGAATCTGGTTGTGACAATTGTTTTTTCTCCTCAGACAGAACTTCACATTGGAAAAATTGCAATCATGTTGCTCTCAGCACAGAACTGAACAGCATGGAAATGACAGGCTTTGACCTCTTCAGCTGACAAAGGTTCTCACAGGTCAGCAGACCAGTGACAACTCTGAGCACTGTTCCAGCTTGTCTTGGGTGGAAGGCTTCAGGGACAGGTGTCAAGCCCAGAACAAGAGGGTAGTTGCCTCACCTACTTCCTCTGTCCCTTTTGATTACAGAAAACTGAATCTGTATGTTCTCAGAATGCGACAGACAGCAATTGCTTGTGCTTTGCTGGTTGATCCTGAGGACTTGTTAAACTGGTGGCTAGTGAGTCTCAGAGGAGGCAGTCGTGCTAGCACAGGATTTGCTGTGTCACGCATGGGAGTTTCTATGGAGCAACATTACGAAAGCGTGCTTTATACAGCATTAACCGAAAACCTGTACCTGAATTTTAGGGGTGACAATGACCCTCTGTGCCCTTATCATAGGGACAGAGAACCAGGAATTCTGAAGAATAAGGAAAAAGAAAATCAGACACTCAAAAACACTCCCAAATTGTCATTATGGCTCTGTGTGTGTGGGAGGGGGCGGGTACTGGGAATTTGCATTGAACTACATCCTCAGTCATTTTTTAATTTTTTATTTTGTAACAAGGTCTCAGTAAATTGGTTAGATTGGGCTCCAACTTGGGATCCTCCTGCCTCAGCCCCTAGGATTACAGGCAAATGCTACCATGCCCAGTTCATTATGGCAACTTTTGCAGAGAATCTGATGTGCTTTCTTCCTAAATACTTCTTTTATCTACACTTCTCAACTTTCCCTGAGATTTTCACTGTTTACGCAAATGGGACAAAGCTCTCAATTTTTAAAATTAAAATAAAGAAATTGAGTAGGTCTAGAGACTTCAAGCTCTCTTCTGTTCTTTTTCTGATTTGACAGAATACT
>RJWT010011798.1:0-22963 GCA_004365215.1 Cuniculus paca
ATGTTGATAATGCTAAGTGCTTACAAACAAGTAATGGTTCCTATGGTTAAGTAATTTACAATCCATTTCTGCATATTGCAGGTAAGTGAAAAAATGAGAGCAGCTCTCTGATCCTTAGATACAGCATCTGTCTTCAAGGAAGAAGGACTTTGCTAGTATCTAAAAGCAATACTTGATTCCCAAGAAAGGGTTAGCATGTTCCAATCAGAACCTTAAACAGATCCATTAGAGCTCACTATAAATATTTATTTTCTTAATAGAATTGCTCTGCTAAAAGACTTAATCTATCTTTACCTAACTGGAGACTGTCTTATGTGTTTACTTAGATATCTCAGTGTCTCTAAATACAGCATCTGTACTCTACATTTGTTTTTTCTAAGGCCTCTCCTGGACTTGAATGGAGCTCTGTGTGTGCTAGGAATCTTATCTGTGTGAGGAATGTTTTTACAACTGAACTTCCAATTACTTTGGTAAAAGGTAATAATTGTTGGTGAAGATTTCCATTAGAACCTCTTAAGTCTGAATCTTCACCCTGCAAAAGGTCTTTATCTTCAAGTTTCTGTTGCATTTACACAAGGATCTCTGAGAAGTATATGCCAAATAGTAGCACTGCTTAGCTGAGGAACTGCAAATGTTGATGTGAGCTAATGAAGGTAGTTTTCTAAGTGATTACAGCAATAGACATGTATGCCATTGATGAACAAGAGTAACTACTGACTCATGTCTTGCACAATACTTGACATTGCCTATTTGATATTGCCCCTCTGGGGGAATGATAATACCATGCTTTTAATGTAATACAAATTATACGATTGACCATCTTTTTATGTTTATGAGGCATGTGTGCTTCTGCTTTTTGGCACTATCACTATTTTCTTGTCCTTGTTTTTGTATTTGGTTGCTTGATTTTTTGACTTCTTGAATCATTTGAGTCCTTTTCATATTGGATACTTTCCCGCAAATTTTAACATACTCTGCATGGTATTTAATTCATTGTATTGCCAAATACACAAAAGTTAACAGATTTAAAATTCTTAAGACAATGTCTGGTCTAGATGATTAGTTAATTAATATTATTATTGGGTCAAGGACATAGCTCAGTGGCACAAGCACATGCCTGGAAAGCACAAGGTCCTGAGTTCAATTCCTGGTACCAAAAAAAAAAAAAAAGATAATATTATTATTACTAAATCTATGTGGGCTATGATTAATTCTATAAGGTAAGCTAGATGAACAAGTATAACGAACTAAAGTTATATGAAAGTATTCAAGAGTCAGTTTCATCTTTTCAGGTAGGATAAGTCTCAAGAGGATGTCACTCCATCTTAAAATAAATAATCTACAAAACTACAGTTTATTAAAGCCCATGAAAAAGTAAAAGTTGCAAAACAACTTGATAAAAACTTTTAAAACGTCAATCTCTTCCTAAGAGAGATGGAAGCTTACTTTCCTTCTTGACAGAGCACCAGGAAAAGGCAGGAAAACTCATTAGATGTGAACAGAAAGCAGCTAAATTTGGCAAAAATAGAAATGTATACTGGCACACAGTTTAGAATTCTGGGTTCTGCAAATAATAGAAATATGTACTCACTCTGTTTCTCAAGTCTTCTAGATATTCTTTGGAGAAAGACAGTAAACAGTGCAGGACAGCTGAACAAAACCCTTTCAGAGATAAAAGCACAATAAGCATCTTTGCATTATCTGAAAGTGGAACACGGAATGCAGAGAAGCCCAGAGATAATCTTCTCTATGCACAAGGTATCTGGATGCTCTAGGACAGTGGTGGTTAACCCATGGCACACGTACCATAGCAGGCTATTTGTATCATTGAAAGCAAGACAAGGTTCACTGTCACTGCTCTAGGAGATCTCCAATGAGTATTTAACAGTGCACATTACAGCTGTAGAGCTAGAGGTAGAACTGAAATGCTAAAAGAGATAATCCTAACTCTCAGGAACATGTGGTTTATTCAAATCTGAAGGCAAAGAATGAAACAAGAAGTTTAGGAGAAATTCCACAAGCAGAATAGGCCTCTCATGATCTGTAATGCAGAAGCAAAACACAGAAAAGAGACCAAAAAAAAGGCAAAGAGGATGTGTTATGGTTGATACATTGTATCAACTTGAGAAGTTTAGAAGTTTAATTAAGCCACTCAGCAGGGGGCCAGAGTCCTCACTTTGTAAACATCCTGTGCAAGAGGAGGGCGCCTGATTTTGTGAATGTCACAGCTGCCCTCAGGCAGAGATTCTGCTTACAATATAAGGGAGGAGAAGATGCTTGCTAGCCCCAGTTTTTGCTCTTGCTATTTTTGTTGTCTTCTGTGACCTTGAACTGTTGCCCCTGGGCCATGCCAGCTTGCCTTGGAGCCAGTTGATTATGGACTGAAATTTCCACAAATTGTAAGCTAAATAAACCTATCCTTCCTTAATTTTGGGCTTCAGGTATTTTGCCTCAGCAATGTGAGAAAAGTAACCGGACAGTATGCTTTCTGGTTCCATGCTAAACAATGTTATACAGTAAAAGTTAATGTAACAAAAGAGCCCAGACTCATTTTAAATGTAGACTATACTAGAATTAAATTGACATAACTCATACATTAATCAGATTAATGAACTAACATTATTTACTTTGGTCTTTATGCTAGAGTCAATAAAAATTATGAAACATACAAAAAAAGCAAGCAAATGTGAAGCTTCAACAAAGAAAAAGGAACCAGTGAAAAGAATTAGGCAAGACACAGCCCAAACATTGAAACTTTTAGGGTGCATCTTTATACTAATTGTGATCAGTGTTAAATGGTACAGTAGAAAAGATTAAAAGCATGAATGACTAGCTGGCAAATTTCACCTGGGACATGGAAACTCAATGCAAGGCCTAGATGGCAATACCAGAAATGAAGAAGGAGCGGTGACAATGATCAAACTGATGGGAGCACTAGTATTGGGTAGAATCAGTACATGTGAAAATCAATAGAAACAAAAGAGGAACACAAAATTGGAAGGGCAACATAGAATAGTGTAACATGTGTAATTGATGTGAATGGAGAAAAGGGTCAGAAAAAGACAGTATTTCAAGAGATAATGGTACAGTTTCTTTAACATTTATGAAAGAAATAATACCACTTATTGAGAAGGTTCATGGATAAATACGTAGAAAAATCTATTAAGGCACATCATAGTAAAGTTGCCAAAGACTAAAGAAAAATAGAAAACCTTGAGTAGGTAGAGGCAGAAAATATATTTAGGCAACGTGATCAAAATTGCATCTGACTTCTAACCAGTAACAGACAATCAAAAATAACATATTAAAAAAGAGCAAATGTTGTATTACGTGTCCAGTAGAAACATTCTTCAAACAGGAGTAAAATAAAGGCATTTTAAACAAACTGAAGTAATTTGTCTTCAAGAGACTCTTCCTACAGGAAATTCTTAGAGAAACATTAGCAGCAGCAGTAATGATAAAAAACAATAATGGTAACAAATTTTTATCCTGTAGGAACACCATATCAAATAAAACACAAGTTTTTCAGAAAGGAGTTAGGACTTTAGGGATAAAGAAGAAGCACATATACATAGATAAGAGGATCCATGGATAGACAAATTTTTAAAAAACACAAAGTTTAAAAATGCAAATTTTTAAAAAAGTTTTTAAAAATGCAAAGTTAGTGTGATACACTACTTACATGTATGTTGAACGTTGAAACAAAGTAAAAGAGGGGGCTAATAAATAAAAGTGTGCTCTTTTATTGCACTAATTATTGGCAAAGACTTTTTTTGTATAAAGTTAGACTGAGATAATAAAGAACTATATCCAAACTTCTAGAGCAACAATAAAAATGATATACCAAGGCAGGATATAAATATCTATCATTCAATAAGAGTAGAAGCATAAAAATCAGACAGGACAAAGAAAAATCAAACCTTAACTGTATTAGGGATTACATTAATGTAAATGGATTAAAGAGCCAAATTAAAAGACAGATATTTTCAGATGAGATAAAGAATCAAGTGCCAACTGCATAATGCTTTTTCTTTTACACAATATCAAAGTCAAACATAAAGATAGACATGTGAAAACCAAAAGAAGAGAAAAGTTAGGGCATACAAAAATTATTCTACAAACTTGTGTGACTATTTAAAAGTTAACCTCAGGCTGGGCGTGGTGGCTCACGCCTGTAATCCCAGCGCTCGGGAGGCTGAGACAGGAGGATCATTGTGAATTTGAGACCAGCCTGTGCTACAAAGTGAGCTCAAGGCCACTCTGAATGGCATAGTGAGACCCTGTCTCAAAAAGACAAGGGCCAGGGATTTAACTCAGTGGCCTAAGCGCCTGCCTGGCAAGCGCAAGGTCATGAGTTCAATCCCCAGTGCCGCAAAAAAAAAAAAAAAAGAAAAGAAAAAAAAGTTAAAAGTTAACCTCAGGAGGAAAAAATACTATCAGATAAGAAGTGTTTAAAATTATAAGAATCAAATAATCAATAAGACATAAAAATCCCCAATAATTATGAAAATTTTAAATGTATGTGCATGAAACATTACAGCTTTCAAACATATCAACCAAAAATGGATAGGATTGAAGGGTGACAGAAAAATCTGCTGAAAGTTTCACATTGTACTGCTTTCCCTGAAACTGACAGAATGAGAAGATAAAAGTATCAGTAGGAATAGAGAAAATCTGAACATACTACAACCTCCTCAAAGCTCTATCTGTTGTATGTAGAATATATAGTCTTCACAATTGCACATGTAATAGTTACTATGAAGGACTATATATTGATCTGTAAAAAGTCAATGTATATTGAATCAAGAAGAAAATGAACAAGGCAAAATTTAGTTCTTTCAAATGTTAGCTATTCTCTGAGTACAGCACTGGAAAGCAGATTCTAACTAAAAAGATCTCCATTACTAGCAAAACATCTTTCCATTATAATCAACCCTCAACCTTCAGTACATGCCTGTGCACATGCACACACACACACACGCACTCCAAAATAAAATAAAGTAGAAAACAAGAAAACAAGGAAACAAAATCCTTCCAGAAATTCCCTGCTCCCCCAAACCTGATCCTTGGGATATTGACTAGCAGGAAATCAAAAGCCAAATGGTTGAATTATATGATGTGATAAAAGAGGAGAAAAAACCATGCAGTAAGGTTCTTGGCAAACTTTAAGGAGGTATGAGTATACAGATAATGGACTTAAACAAAATAATCAGTGAGCTTCAAGAAGACACTAATAAAAAGCTAGTTAAGCTAAACAAAATGAAACAAATCTTGATTAGCAAAGAATTACAGTTTGTAAAGGTATCAAACAAATCCAGGAGATAAAAATTTCTTTTAAAAGTATGGGCAGCAGAAGTCACTAATGTGAAGAGAAAGTGTCAGAATTAGAAGACAAGTTTCAAGAACATCTTTATACTTAAGAACACCTTTAAAAAAAGAAATTACGGAAAATATGTCTGACAACTCCTGGCTAACATAATGTCTATCTAACAATGATTGGAGTTAGTGAAAAGGAGGAATAGAAAACTTCAAAATATTGTAAACCACAAAAAGAAAAGAACTCCACAGCACATCATAATCAACTTCCTAGAGGTCAACATAATGAGAGAATGTTACAAGCTGATAAATAAAGCGAAAAAATCATGTATAAAGGTAAATCCATTAGAATTACAGCTGATCTCTCAACATAAACTACAAATCCCAGAAGAGTTTGAAGTGAAGTGTTTCCTACCCTAAACAAAAACTCCCAGCCCAATCCTGCAAGCCATCTTTTAAAATTGATGGAGAAATAAGGTCATTCCAAGACAAAGAGTCCCTTAAGAAACCAGCATTCCAAAAAATTCTCAAAGATACCTAGACAGAGATAATGAAGCCAATGAGGCCAAAAAAAGTCAAATGAAATTAATACATCAGGTAAAAAGAACAGTTAAGAAAAAGGGGAGAATGAAAAATCAAGAAAACACTACAATGACAGGAATAAGTCAATGCATTTCAGTTATAACAGTCATTGTGAATGATTTCAACTCCCAATCAATACACATAAACTGTCAGATTAGATCAAAAAACAAAACTCAGTGGTATGCTGTTTATGAGAACCTCATTTAATCAAAAAAAATTCATAGACCAAATTTCCTACAGAATTAAGCAGTGAATCCATGAGACAATTCATAAGAATTATCAAATTTTTAGAAATGTGTCCATTTCTTGATTTTCTGATTTGTTGATGTACAATTTGTCATAGAATTTAAGAATGATGATTTGAATTTTTGTGATGTTCATTGTGATTTCCTGTTTCATTTTTACTTACATTGATATGAGTCTTTTCTTTCCTTCTTTTTGTAAGTATGCCTAAAGGTTTATATACTTAATTTTTTCAAAGAACCAGATCTTTGTTTCATTGACTTTGTAATTTTATTAGTCTCCATTTCATTAATTTGTGCTCTGATGTTTACAAATTCCTTTTTTACACTAGTTTTGAGCTGAACTGTGAAGAACATGTAGTGCATCATTAGTTTATAAAGCAAACACTACTGTACACAAAAGATCAGATAACCATCATGATAGAGGATTTAGATATAGATCTGCATGATGGAAGAATTCATTCTCCCTTGATTATATTAAAATGGAATGTTTATCAGTTCTCAGAGACATTTTCCTCATTCACCACTGGTGAATTTTCTAACTGGTACAAATTATAAAGTTAGTGAAGGCTCTCCTCATCCACCATAGGAAAGATTTGTCCTCACACAAAGATCTATAATATCTTCACATTTTCCCTTCAGTATCAAATGCAAATACTACAAGGGAAGTCAACACATTTAATAAGTCTACAGTAGTGAGAATAGTTCTTCAAGGCAAATTTTCTGTGGACCATGAGACATGGAAACATAAGTGTGCTGGGCTTGGTGCCAGATTAGCTTCCACATTGTAAAGCTAAAACTAGTTAATAATTGAGAAAGCACCTTGTACTCTCTGAGGTTTACATCACTGATAGTTAACCTATGGGGGTGAGGAATTCCTTCATGGCTGTACTGCAAATCACACATTATTTATATGAGGAAAAGGCACCTAAGTACAGAATTGTACGTATAATTTCAGGGGATTTGTGGAGTCCCTCCTGCACAACACAAAACAAATACATTTAGGATTTCCACACACTCTAAGTTAATAAATGAACCCCAGTAATATTGTTTTGAATTTTATTAACAAGTTTTCTGAAAAGGAAAATAATGTTCTTACTCAACTTCCTCCTTTTCATTTCTCAAGAAACTGCATGGCGATTTTTCTTTTTCACTATTTCAAAAAAATTGTTTTTTGTTTTTTTTTTTTGGTACCGGAGATCAAACTCACGACCTCATGCTTACCAGGCAAACGCCTGAGCCACTGAGCTAAATCCCCAGCCAAATTTTATGATTTTTAAAAGACAGTTACTGTGGCTAAATTACTAAATTTAATTTTCCCTTATTGATATTTAGCATTAATTTTATTTCATACTGACATATTAACTTCCTCAAATGGCTAAGATTTTTTTGAAAACAGCAATTCTGTTATCATAATCACTATTATCACACCACTTGAAAGTATTTTTAAACAAATATCTAAATTGATCTACTTTAAATCAGTAGATTTAACAACTGATTCAATTAAACCTTTCTTAAATAAGTTGATTTAATAACTTTTAATAATTCAAGCCTCATTTTCCATTCTTATCTATTGTTATATATCTAGAATTTTGTTGGGTGAACATACTGTGGATTGAAACCTGGGTCTTTGCACCGAGTTACAGACCCCAGGCCTTTTTAAAATTTTGAGACAGGGTCTTGCTAAATCAATAAGTGGTCCAGGCTGGATTCAAATGTGATCCTCCTGTCTCTGCTTCCAAAAGTGCTAGAATCACAGGTGTACACCACCATACTGTGCTTGGAGAAATTCTGCTTACTGATGATTATTTTTTATTGCAAGTTTTACTATGCATTAAAACAGATCACATCTTTATTTCTCACCTGGTATCTCTTTAGTAGACACCTACCCTGATGTACTGTTCCCTCTTTCCAATAACTGACTTCTTAAAATATTAGTGGTCTCAGACATGCACTGCATTGATGGGTTGTTTTGTTTTGTTTTGTTTTGTTTTGTTTTGTTTTGTTTTGTTGGCAGTATTGGGGATTGAACCCAAAGCCTTTGCAGTAAATTACACCCCTCACCCTATTTTTATTTCAAGAAAAGCTCTTGCTAAGTCACTAAATTTCTCAGTTTGGACTCAAACTTGCTATCCTCCTACCTCAGCCTCCAGAGTTCTGGTACTACAAGTTTGTGCCACCATACCTGGTATGAAATGTGTATTCTGATAGCTTCTCGAAATTTAATTTGGGAATTTTACTAAAAATTTTAGTGTATGTTTCTATACTGCTACTTCTACTGGACAAATAGTGTTTTGTACAAATAATATAATCTAGCTTAGTTGTTGGATATATTTAAGATTCTTTTCATAAACCTTTGCCTCTCTATTTCCTATGGCATTTGGATTTTATTTGAAACTCGGAGTTAAAAAGTTAGAACTGATCATATGCCATTGTGACTGCTGGCTAAGCATTTGAAATAAGAATGGATCCGTTATACTTGCACAAAACAGCTTCCCAAAGTTTTAGACAGATTGAAAAATGTAAATAAAGAAAATAAAACAAAAAAAAGAGTTTTGTAAATGGTCTTTAATATATAGAAGTAGGGAAGGATTGTTTTAAACTTGAAGTCTAACTTATATTGACAATTATAAAAAGCAAGTTGCATAATTTCATTTATGTATATCACAAGTAGTAAAAATGTATTAAAAGAAAACAGTATGAGAACAATAATGCAAACTCTTAAAAGCAAATCTTCAGGGTCTGATGTGGGTTTGATTAAATATTTAGTTTATATGAAATATACTCCTACATTGTTTGAATCTGTTATAATAACACCAATAGCATTTGAAATTAGTAAAACTAGTAACAGTAGAAATGGAATAGAGTTACTCCTTTATAATTGACACTTGTTCAATTATACAAAGTCCTAAAAGATTCCTGGATATACTCTCTTGGTCCCATGTTTCCTAAGTTTATACATGACAATGATCAGTCTGCACTGCCATCGTGAGATTATAAAATGAGATTTACATATATGTGCATATATATGTGCACAATTGAACACATTTTTATTAATACATTTTTGCAGTACACGCAATTTACAATCATCTTGTGGAGTGGATCCATGTACACAATACATCTTAAGAGTGTTTATTGTTCTAACACTATATCATTTTAATAATTTTTCTCAAAGGAATTCTCAGTATATGTTGTTATATGTCTAAATATGTTTACCATCAAAGATAATAAACATAAGTCAAGTTAAACAGTCTTTGTCAACATTTATGTAATAAACAGGATAAAATATTTATGGATTTGTATAATTATACTTACATTAGCTTTGATCCATTAAATCAAAATAAATTTCAAATAGTTTGATCCCCAGTGGCATACAGTTGATTTGTCTATAATATTAAGAATACATTGGCTGGTAAATATCTTCATATAACTCAATCTCAAAATATCTGTCCAACATTAAAAATGATGAAGATGGCATTCAGGCACATGTAACCAGCCCTTGGGGAGGAACTCATCTTGGCTCCCGTTGCACTGCTGAGAAACTGGACTATGCCATGTCCAAGTCATGAACTTTTTGGCAGTGAAAATTTCACAAAAAATTGGCTTAGGAAAATGATGCTAGTTCTTTTCCATCCATGAATTCGTGAGCTAACTAGAGGCTCATATTATTCAACAAACTCTTTGAATACACTGTCTGTCTAGTTAATTGTTCATTTTAAAACTAGTTAAATACAAGGCCCAACTGAAAAATACAGTGCATATTTAAATTTTTATTATGGTAAAAGACATATCACCATTAATCCCACTCAAAACACTCACTCTTGTTTTGAACACGTTTCTCCTATCACTCTTGACAGTTTCTGAAGCACCTCTGGAAGTCTTCTTTCATGAGTGTCTTTAGTTGTGTTGTCATAACTACATCAATGAAGTTAATAAATTCAAAATGCTTGCTTTTCATGGTCAATGTGACTTCAAGGGAAAGCCATAACTTGCATACTGATAGAGCTGATGAATAAGGTGGATGAGAACACACTAATATTTTGGGGGGCCCGCTTTTCTATTGGATGGTACTGAGCAACAACATTTGCTGTTTTTGGATCACACTTTGTAAAGGCACTCATGGAAGAAGATTTTCAGAACTGTTACAGAATGTTGAAAGAGTGATGGATTAATTATGTTTGATGCAAAAGGGAGATTTGAAGGGAGGCTCATGACAAGGTATTCACTGAATATTTTGACCACCCTGTATGTATATACTTAAGACATATGTAGGAAGCCCTTGATGTAGACTGCCCAAATTATACAGAACACCTGTTTTCAAACACCCACTTCTTAAGATTTCCAATCAAGAGCTGAAAGTGTTGATTGTGAACTCATGTGATTTTGGTAAAGAGCCACAGTCCTATGACAGTGAAGAATTTGAGCAGGGAGACTATAGACCCAATAACACTTTGTGATGTGGTTGACCAATTGAAAATGTCAAAGAAACTGTCAATATTTTGCCAAGATCCAAGGGTGAGTTGTACAAAATTTTTGAGAAAATTTGTGATCCAATCCTATTAATGGGTACAAAAAGACTAGGGATTAGCTGGAACTCCGGGAAAAAATGAGATCTGGTCCATCTCTCTGGGCAAGGAGGAATTTTGGTTGAACTCCGTAGCACTCAAACACAGGGGACCTTCCTAATTAGCTTAAGAGTGTTTGGCTACACAATTTAATGTTTTTTGACAGTGAAAGTGCCTGAAATACTGAATTTACTAATAATTTATGGTTAGAAATATTTTTGGGTAGGTAACTTGTAATAGATAATGTAGTTAATGTGTAACATGTAGTAGCTATAGATGCGCTTTAAACTTTCAACCCTTTGTTCTGGCTGTAAAATGTCAGTTGGCCCCATTTTGGTGCTTTTTATTACTGCATCAAAACCATGCTGTGAATTTGTAGCTGCCATAAATGCTTAATGTAAGAGCTCATTGTGCAATAAAGTGTCAGAACACTGTTTTTAAACACGTTTTTAAAGCAACATTTTACAGCTTACATTTTTTCCCACTGCGTACTATAAAAAGTACAGATTTTCAATGTCACATTCATAAGGAGTGCATAATCATTCCCAAGAAAGCCAAGTATGGTGAGAATTAAACAATTCCTCCCAACCTTTCCGTAAGTCCTGCCTTTTCTGCTCTCTTTGGATAGGCCATTTCTGCACACCTCAAAGATGAAAACCCCCAGGTTGGATGAACATGGTGTACTCAGAAATTAATTTGGGTGCTTTGACCCTTGATCATTTAAAACTTGAAATAGAAAACTAAGTGCAAAGAGAAAGATGTAGATCTACAATTCATCTCATTTACTTTGTGCGCCATAAAATAACTTTATTACATATTTGCCATCCCAATAGTCACACCCTTTTTAATTGAAAGAATATTTCTCTTTCAATCTTACTGGAGTTATAATTTTATTATCATGTAAAATCTCCCTTCCTCATATTATACTAACATTGTCATTCTCTCATAATGGAAAGAGTCACTGTATTTCTCTTGTTGGTCACCTCATTGTCAATACAACATTGAGTATGCTTTGAGATTTCTTTCTCTCCTTTTTCTAATATTTCTTTTCTTGAATTAACTGAAAATCTTTGTGTCCAAAGCCTTCTGGTAGCCAAACTGAGGTTTGAGTAACCAGAATTTCCAGTGCCAGTATAGTTCACTACTTGTCTGGCACAAATCTGTCATTCTTTTTTCGTTAATGTATGTTAATAGTACATGATGATGGGTTCATTTTGGGAGGTAAGTACATGCATTCATTATATCTTAATCAAGTTCCCTCTCTCTTTCCCATTTCCACCCACTTGTCTTCTTTCTTCTCTCCAGATGTCTAACTCCTGGTTCCCTTTTCTCTTCATTTTAATCATTTATTTATGAATTTATGAATTATTTTTGTTTCTCGTGTAAGAGAAAACATAGTATTTACCTAATTGAGTACCTGTCACATTTCACTCGGCATGATGGCTTCTAGTCCTGTACATAACACAAGGCTGAGCATACAGGAGGCACTCAGTAAGTATCTGCTGAATATGTGAGCGGATGAATATGAATAAATGAATTAAAAAATGAGTCCTCGCGATAATTTTCTAAAATAGATCTAAGAAGTTTAAAATTTGTAGTACTACTACTATGAAGTATTATTGTTTATGCCATTAGGGGCCAGCTTGTCTCCCGATCAAATCTAAAAATAATCCTCAAAATAGATGAGACATTTGCGTCCAGAAAAATAGTTTAGGAAGATTATTTTTTTTGTCTTGAGTCTTTTTCTTCTTACCCCAAACTGAAAGTTATTTTGTTTCCCTAACTTTAAACACAAAATCAAGTCCTTGTAAAATAGATAAAGAGTGTTTTCCTGGACTGGACTGAGCAACCAATTAACTTCTTTGACTGTAAACCTAACTACACCAATTAACATATTACAACATAATGACTTTCACAAGAGATAACGTCCTTTGAAGTTCCTGCCACCAAGAAAAACAACATGAACTTTAGAGTTTCCCTTGGTAAACATGGAAATAAATTGGTAATTCATTCTTATTCAGAGTAAAACATTTGATTTTTTTAAAGCCCAGCGAATGGTGCCAACCACAAAATGCCAAAGAGATTAAAAGGAAAAGCAGACATACTCAAAGAGACTTTTAAAAAGTTACTTTTATATTCCAACCATTTTTTTTTTTGGCCACATGGCATGCATCTGTTTAATATGCATGAAGTTGGCAAAAATGTTTTTTTTCCCCTGTGCTAGCTACTGACAACCTAAGCATTTGAAATGCACATTTTTCTGTATCATGAAGTGTAACGATTTATTACTCATTTAATATTTTAGAATGTTTTCTAACTGGAGAGATTGAAGGTTTACTTAACCCTATTCCCTCTAGTCACAATGATTACTGCCTGAAGTTTTTCATTTATAGTTTGTTATACTTAGAGAGCCAGAGATCTAGCTCATCGGCCTGAGCGCCTGCCTGGCAAGTGCAAGGTCATGAGTTCAATCCCTGGTTATGCAAAAAAAAAAAAAAAAAAGCAAATAATTTGTTATACTTAGTAAGGCCAATGGAAACCACAGTCTACTAGAGAATAAAAAGGAAAGATCAAAATATCAATCTCTCCTTAGCTGCCTTACCCCTTGCTTCCATTAGAGAAAGAGAGAGAGAGAGTTTGAGAGAGAGACAGGGACAAAGAGATGGAGGTACAGAGACACAGAAAAATGGAGAGATTAATTTTCTGGCATCTTTTAGATGCAGAGTATGAATGAGTGTGTATTTAATTGAAATACTAGTTTTTAATTATTTTTTTAAATTTAAATTTTCCTGGAGGTTTATATGATAATAAATCTTACTTCAGGATTTACTATTGCTTCTCATAAGCCACTTTAACTCTATAATTTTATGACTTTGGAGGAATGAATTGAAATTCCCAAATTACTTTTATTTGAAGCATTTTTGAGTTGATTAATTGTTTTACCTGTGAAATTCTGGTTAGGGAGTTGAAGTATTAAAAATGATACAAATAAAGAATATCATCTTTTGAGAATTAAATTCTCCAAACCTATTCTGAAATATTAACCAAATAAAATTCAATTAAGAATGTGAAGACAGTTTGACAACAATATTCTAAATTCCTATTTTCTATTTGATTATAAAGCATATAAAATATCATAGTTTATATAACTATCTGACTTGAAAACTCAACAATATAAAAGACAAAAAGAGAAGTGCTGTGTTGAACAGAAGGAAGTTTCTTAGGGCACAGCTCTTGGGAATAAACCAGAAAATAGATCTTGATGCCACATATTAATTAATTAATTAATATTAATTATACTTGATATGACTTTTGTGTTCACAAAGCATTTGCTAAGAGGTCCTGGTAATTACCTCATTCTGTACCAATTGCATAAAACAGAGAAAGCATGTTGTGGTAAACTATTGGTAAATACAACATATTGGAGGCTATTGCTTTGGATGGAACACCTGCACTAGAACCAAAAGACCAAAAAACAATGGAAGACTCAAGACAAAATCCCATGCAAGGAAGCCAAAGCTAATTTATTTTTATTTAACTCTCTGAGAAAGCAAGGCAGTGAGAGGTAAAAGCCAAATCTCCGAACAAGACAATTAGCAAACATAGAAAGTCCCCCTGCTTTAACCTTCATAAGGGAAACACCTGGAACAACCAGTGTAGTTTCTATTTCTGTTTTCCACAGCCCTTTTCGGTCTATAAAAGCAAGCTGTACTGCTCAGCTCATTGAGACTGTGCTACCCAACTCTGGACTCACAGATGAAAGTCAGTTAGGATATTCAAACTCAAGTTGTCATAATTTTGTCTTGTAACACTACCTAATGCTTTACATTGATAATATTTCATAGATACTATTTCATGTGAGTATAGAACCTCTTCCCCTATTCTTCTTAAATTACTATTTTTTCTTACATAGATAAGGGCCATGTTTCTCTAATTTCTCTTATATCAAAACAGGTCTCTATCTTTTAGCAAACCATTACTAAAGACCTTAATTATGATTAAAAGAATATTTAATTTTTACGCTCTACTTTTCAGGTCTTTTGGATTTCAAGATGAACAGCCAAATGCCAAAATTAGTAGTTGGTAGAGGTAAAGAGTTCATTTGTTCCTTATTTTTCTCACTTATTCAACAAATATAGTAAAGAACTAGGTACTGATCTAAGTACTAAAAGTATAGCAGATAGATCTTGAGCAGCAGTTGTGAACCTTTTGGAAACCCTGTACCCAAACTGCAACCCAAAACCCACTTATTTATCACAAACAAACACTGCATTAAATTCACATACTCAGGTTTCAGTTTAGAAAAAACAACTCCTGTACTTGGTACAGTGCTCTGGCTCATGTGCAATAGCTTTGCCACCTCTGAGATTCAAGACAATGAATCATTTTAGAATACATTATGGACAGGGTGGTTGTAAGAGAAATTAAGATAAGAAAGTAAAGGTTGAGCAACCCAAAGAGGAGAGAATAGTCTGGTTACAATGAATGTGGAGAAAGATTTAGATATTTTAATCTAACATGAAAGAAACATACAAGTTCAGAGTTCACCAGGAAGAGGTAGAAATGAAAATCGGATGTGCGTTTTCACCTATCTACAGTTCTCAACAATGAGTACATTGCTCCTGAACACAAGTATTTTAGGTCTTGGCTATAGATGCAATACATTTATTTTCATTTTAGAAATCTAAGAATGAATGTTAAAAGAAACCTAATTTTTAACAACCTAAGGTTTAATAAGTTTGATTCATCTACCTTATTTAAAAAATGACAAAAAACCCATTGCAGCACTTCAAAACATAGGTAATTCTATGTACACAATTAAAAGACTTCCAAAAATATTCTTATGAAATGGTTTTATGAAAAGACCTGTTTCATAAATATCAAAGATTAACACCCACTCCCTGCCCTGAAAACCTTCTGGGTATTTATAAAACTGATAAAATGAGCATTTGTTGATGAGAAGAATGTGTTGGGCAGCAAGAACTTTTTTATTGTGAGTTCTGAAACTGAAAATATTGAACAAAAATCTACATATTGATTTTCATTAAAAATAATAACAAATAAATTGACCCTGTCTAAAATGATAAAACCAGGGGGTGACATTATTTTTGTTGGACTACTCAAATTAAGACAAAAGTTTGTTTTTAAAAATGTTTATCATGTAATATTCTAACCAAACACTAGCGATCAAACTGCACGAGCAGCGCACCTGCCTCTCTACATACGTTCATTGCAAATCACCTCTACACTGTTGAAGGCAATGCACAGTTACACCAAGAGAATAGCTTCTCAAATTTAAAGGGCAGGACCTTCAGAAATTTGCTTTAAACAATGTACTTTTAAATATCTAAAGAAAGTCATACATTTTTCTTAATTAACTAGCAGTATTACTAACTATTGGCATTGCTACAAAGCCAAAGCAGTAATAAAAAGATAAAAAGGTGGGGAGGGAGAGTTAAATCATGCAAAACCAACACAAGATTGGTTTAATCCTGTGTATTGGTCCCACCCCCACACCTTTTCAACACTAGGGACTGAACACAAGTCTTTACCTCTGAGCTAAATCCTCAGTCTCTGCTTTTTTCTTTTTATTTTTTTAATCTATTTTTATTTTAAGTCAGGTTCTTGCTAAATCACTAATTGCCTAGGCTAGATTCAAAGACATGATTTTCCTGCCTTACCCTCCCAGAAGGCTGAGATTACAGGCATGTATCACCAGGCCCAGCTTGTTGGTGACCTTTTCACTTAGTATGATGTTTGGTTTGTATCTCAGTAGGTCCCAAAAGCTTCATGTATAGGAAGGTGATTGGATGGTAGGGCTTAGCTGATTTACTGTGAGGATGTGGGGTCTGGTCAGAAGAGCCTGTCACTGATGGCTTGACTTAGAAGGCTATACCTCACTCCCTGACTCTTTCCCCTTCTCTCTGCTTCCTGGCCACAGTAACATGAGCAGCTTTTCTTCTACCCAGGCCCTTCCACCATGCTGTTTCTATCTTGAAGCCAGCCATCAATGGACTGTAACTGCAAGCCAAAATTAACCTTTCTTTCTTTAAGCTGTGGGTGTCTCTGCAATGAGGAAAGTGATTAAGACATAGGATAAGCAGTCATAGTATGTTAGTGAGTTCATAACTTCACTATCATACTTGTTAGAAACTTTATATACTTGTTAGAAAACTAATTTTAAAATAATAAATTATATTCATTAGTGTTATGGTTTGTGTTTAAATGTTCCCGCAAAGCCCCATGCGGTCATGGGGAGCAGGTCTTTCAAAGGTGGATGAGCCGTGCATTTGTGATTGATTTGTTGTCTAGCACTGGGATTGGCGGTGTGAGTGCTGCACCCACCCAGGGGTGGGAAGCTGGCATACAGTATAAGGGAGGGAAAGAGGCCTGCCTTCCCCTTTTGCCCTTTCTCCTTTTGTCACTTGCTGCCTCAATGATGGTCGTCCCTTAGCCATGCCACCCTGCATTGGAGTCAGCTGAGTATGGACTGAAACCTCCAAAACCTGTAAGCTAAAAAAAACCTTTCCATCCTTCATTTTGGGTGTTGGGTATTTTGTTCCAGCAATAAAAGAACATTAACCAGGACAATTAGGCTTTTGTTTAATAACCAACTATTCAAGGACTTCTTAAAATTTGTTTAGAATTAGCCTATTTTTATGGATCTCTAAAGCCATCAACTGACCAGTTTTACTTCTCATAAACAGTTGTACCCATATGAATTAACACATATGTGTACTGGCTGGAAAGCTATTCTTTCATTAAGCATAAATTTTCTGTTGGACATGTGTATCCCAATACTTCCTTACAGTAAATAAAACAGTTAAAGTTAGTTTTGATTAAATATCTTAGAGGGAACAGTTGCTTAGAGAATGTAAATGAGATCAATGATCAGAACCTTTAAGAAGCAATGTAGAAATAATTTCTCTCTGGCATTCTGTAGTGTTATTCTATTAGTACAGTGTGATTTTGCTCAGAGTTGATTCCCTTTCATCCAATCAGCATTCTCCTGTGCAGTATTCCAATCAGCTATAATTCAAACAGCATTAGGACAGTTTAAGAACCAGCTTTAGAGCTTAATGTGCTGGTGCTTTAGTACCACACATCATTAAAAGATAGTACTCAAACCCTCAGATGAACCCGCTCAAGTGAATTGCTAGATGCCAATACACCAACAAGGTGGCTATTCTCTTAACTGAGTTAAGAACAGCCTCCCACAGGAGATGGGATCGATTAGATCAGGTTGCCTTTCACAACTGCAACCATGACTTTTTTTTTTCCACTGGAGATAAACTGAGTCTCTGATTGTGGAGGAGGACACAGCTTTCAGGAAATTCTGAGAGATGTGCTGTTCCCAAGGCCATGTCTTCTGAATTCCATTTAGAAGTGTGCATGTGTGTGCACATGGGAAAAAAGCAACCAGTGGGTGATCAAACTCTCCAAATGCTTATCATGGTTTCGACTTCCCCTGTGCATGATGATCTAAAAACACAAGTGGTTCTAGAACTCCATCTAGCAATGTGATGTTCTAGAAATTCACAACTTCAGTTCAGAAGACCCTGGCAATACTTGGACGTCAGGGGTGCTAAAGTCAAAAAGTTTAAAAAAAATCATGCTGAAATCATATGATTGTTGTATAGTTCATGATCTGCCCTAGCCATTTGACAAATGTGAGTATTTGGCCATAGCTTGGGAATTTCAAAGAAATGAACATGTGGAGAAAGATAAAGCAAGGGAAGGAGAAAACAAAAAGGAGAGAAAGAGAAAGACAGAGGAACAAATACGAATAAATGAGTAAGTAAGAAAACAGAGCCAACCACAGCAAAGGACTTCAGCTGCTTCTCCTTATTTTGCACTGTGTTTCTTCTCATTCCTGTCTCCTTGGTTTGACTGGCAGGGTTGTCAGGACTAGAAGAAACTCACCAGGCTAGGGAACGCACATAGTTTCCTTATCACTCATAGTGACAGAATTGACTATGGCTTTTGTTGGTTGACTTGTTTGGAAAGATCTGTCTAGGTCAGTGCGTCTCAGTATTTATAATTAAAGCTCAAATACAAAAGGAAAAAGAAATTACAAATGGGTATGTAGCTGGATTGACCACCATAATAGTTTTGCACTTTTATTAAAGGTGTTTGCAAGGATCATAAGGTAAGCAAATGCATTGTATACTTTGAAAATAGAAGAATGGAAATGAAAAGCTATGTATACAGGTACCCAAATGAAACTTTATAGAGCTTTGTAGGTCAAATGTTTTTCTTTTTTTTTTTTTTTTTTTGCAGCACCGGGAATTGAACTCACAACCTTGTGCTTGCCAGGCAGGCGCTTAGGCTACTGAGCTAGATCCTCGGCCCTGGTCAAATGTTTTTCATACAAAGTAGCACACACACAAGAAGGATCTGCCTCCCAATGACTAAAACTGACATCAGCTCTCACAGGATATATTATGTCTTGGCTGGACTTAAATTGACCTGTGTACCAGTGGCATAGATTTTACTACATAGATTCACAAAAAGCAAAATGGGAAGCTGCCATTCTAGTGTCATAATAGACACAAATTCCACACAGGCAAGTGGCACAAATAGGAAGACATGAATTCAATTTTACCTTTGCCATTCATCATGCTGGAATACCCAGGAAAGTGCATCATTTTCTTTACGAAAGTATTTTTCAGTGTTGACATGCTCTCTTTAACATCAGTTTAAAGCCACATGCCTTCCCCATATCCACATTATAAAAGATCCTATAAGTATGTTATGTAGAAATAAACTCATTGGCTAATCAATAGCCTGTGCAACAAATAGATCTGGCATCTCTCAGGAGTGATAGGCTGATTGGTCAGGTTTTTGAGGCAATCAAACTGATAGCCTCCATAACTGAATATTATTGGGTGAATGTGTGTTTTCCCATTTTGCTTAAAAGGAACTTATTATATGAACAGCTGCCTTGTGAACGATATTAATGCCAAAGTGAACCTTTGTATTACAAAGTAAAATGAGGCCAGCTTTTGATATTAGACTAAAAAATATTGTTATGCAGCAGGAAGTGTGACCTCTGACTGAAGCAAGAAAACTGATTTATACAATAAAATGTAGACAGACAGCTTTTAAAAATGCTCACATTCTTTTTTCCTTGTGAGAAAAACCAGAAAATAATGTATGATTTAAAATATTAAAAGTATCCCAAAGAGAGAGACCCTTCAAGGGACCATCACAGTAAATGCTTACACTTTCCATATTTCTGGGTGAAGAGGCCAAATCCACAGGTGGAAAATGCATATTCCATCAAGGAAATTGGACCAGAACCTACCTCAGTTATTTAGTGTACCAGAGAACCCAGTCCAATAGAGCAAAGGAAGAGTGATGTAGTACTTGGTGATCAGGTTGCCTTGCTCAAAATGTACGACATGCTTGCGTACTCTTCAGGCTTAGGATGGAGAGAAGAATAGGGAGAATTTTCTTGATATCCAAAGAGAAATTGAATATGTGCAGAGGTGACAAAGGACTCAGTTGAGAGAAAGAGAAAGCTTACTTTTCAAGGTGTCAGGATTTGCTCCGTACTGATCTATCATTCCATCAAAATTCCATGTCTGACTGCTGAATTATCTGTGGTGTGGTAAGGTTCTGTGAAGATATGCCAAAGATAATGTGCTGTCGCCTTAACTCAGTATATGTTTTCATTGTGTCATCCAGGAAAGAGGCTTGTAGACATTTATGTGTCAAGGCAGCCATGGTGCTACTCAGCAGGAATGGATAACGACAATAAAAATGGGCTGCCACTGAGAAAAAGTCACGAGAAAGGAAAAGAAATGAGAAAGATTTTTAATATTTTCAAGTAAAATATATAGTGATAATAATGGATTTAAAAATGTATTCAAGCTGATTTAAATATCATGTTCTCTGAAATATACAGTACAGTCTGTTTCCACATACTAGAGAATCCCTAAATTGAAGAAAATGTTGGTAAAGTGAGAGCCACTTGAATTTATATTGCTTGTCAAACAGAGTGAGGTAAGCATTATTGCTTTCAAAATTTTACTGTAGGAAAATGTTTATCTGTGGTTTGAACTTAGTTCCCCCAAAACAAGCAACAAATTATACCAAATTCTGTTCTTTGAGCATGCTCTGTACATAAGCTACAGAAGGAAGAAGAGGCCAGTGACTAAGTCCTGGGACCTGGAATAAATGCATTAAAATATGTTATGAAATCTTGATGATAGTATATATAGGACAAGATCCCCGGAGTAACATTTCTTCTTCCTACTTTAAAACATTCTAAATGTTCCTAACAACTTAGTACTTGTTACAAAATTTGAGTTTACCCATAAGCCTAATTCTTACTTTTACTAATTGCTGAAGTCACAACACTACCATGAGTGGTCATCAGAATGTATGTCAAAACTCAGTTCTGGATAGGGTGTATCTCGGTGGTTCAGCTCTTGCCAAGGATGTGTGAGACTCAGGTTCAATCCCCAGTACAAAAAAAATCAATCAAAATACATATAATTTTATCAAGATGAATTATGAACTTCTAACATTTTCCAATTCATAGGGATCATGAGGGAACAGGGAGCATAAGAACTTTTCTGCCTGATGCTCATTTCCTCTTGGTGTTGTTTAGAATCTTTGAAGAAAGTGGTGTATATAAAAATGGAGAAATTGACTATGAACTCAAATGTAACATATGACCTATTATACCAATTTGATATCTGTTGGCTTTGATTAAAAGTTCTGTCCTGAGTATCCAATATCCTTCAAAAGACAAAATTGTTAGAGAGTATAAGCAAAATTCTAGTACCTACTAATTATTGACTTAGCAGAATATATCTACATTTTCTTGCAACTAAGGGGGAATTTATGCTATTTGACTTTTCTGGCATCTGTAAGTCAGGTATGATGTTCCAACAGAGCCAGAAAGGATGATTTTTAAAAATTCATTTTTGTGTATGTGTTTGAGTAAAATACTCTTCCACTCTACTATGACAAGAGGTCCAGTCCTGTGAAATATCCCTGACCTGAAGCCACTGACTTCACTGAGTTCAGTTCTGACTCAGAGACTCTGCATCTCTTTTTCTCATATTTTCATCTCAAATGCACATCTCTATAGGACCTGAAAATTCTGTGACTGTCTTGATACTCAAAGGCAATTCTGAATGGGGAGCAATTTAAGACTCTTGAGGTAGTAGAGCCTGACATGTATTTGTTTGAGTTTCATTTCCTTTAATTTTGGAATTATTTTTTTTCTCATTTCTCAAGCTCTTCAGTTCAATTCTATCTCTGCCATGTTAGACTTATTCATCATACTTATCCAATAGGGAAAAGAGTCCATGAGATCCATATATATAAAGGGACATTTATTAAAGAGGTTGAAACTGTCATTAAGGAAAAAATGTCCTTATTACATACAAGTGAAACTACAGAATGAATCGGACAATGCTCTGGAAAAACACAAACTGAGAAAAGAATGTAATTTGTAATTTCCCCTACAAAAAAGGGGAGATAAATTTAAACTAGAAGAGAAATGATTTTATACTAAGCACTATAAAACAACAGCAAAAGAAACAGAAGACATAACAAAATGAAAAGATAGTCTGTGTTCATAGGCTAGATGAATTAATAATGTTAGAGTACACACTACAACTTCAATTTAATCCCTATCACAATGCTAATGATGGGCCTCCTTGAGATACAGAGAAGAATCCTAAAATTTGATGGTACCAAAAAAGACGCTAAATAGTCAAAATGGTCTTGAGAAAAAATAACAAAGTTGAAAGCATCACATGATCTGACTTCAAACTGTATTAAAAGATAAGAGTAATCAAAACAACATGTCTTGGAATAAAAACCAACACAGAAACCTATGGAACAAAATAGAGAGCCCACTCCAAAAATACCCACAGATATACAGTCAACTTATTTCCAACAAAAGTATGTGAATATAAAATGTTGTCAGGAAAACTGAATAGTCACATGAAGAATGTCTGATCTGACAAAAAATCCACTCAAAATGGATCAAAAGGAAAATCTCCATGACACTGGACTGGGCAACAAGTTTTTGAATAAGACTGCAAAAGGCCAAGCAATGAAAGGAAAAACGGGTAAGTGGGATTACACCACACTAAAAGACCTGAGAAGCAAATAAAACTATCAACAAAGAAAAAAGACAACCCACAGAAAAGGGGTAAATATTGACAAAACAGATGCCAGATAATACCAAAACATACAATATCAAAATATACAATGAACTCAAACTACTCAATA
>RJWT010011799.1:0-22958 GCA_004365215.1 Cuniculus paca
GAGTGAGATGGAATTTCAATGTTGTTTCAACTTGTATCTCTTCATTGACCAATGATGTTGAACATTTTCTCATAAATTTATTTACCATTTGTACTTCTTCAATTGAGAAGTGTCATTTCACATGTCCATTTTTGGACCAGGTCTTTAAATTTGGGAGTGTAGCATCTGATCTTTTGGTCTTTTTTTTTTTTTTTTTTTTTTGGCGGCCCCAGGGATTGAACTCACAACCTTGCGCTTGCCAGGCAGGCGCTTAGGCCACTGAGCTAAATCCCCAGCCCTAGCATCTGATCTTTTTGAGTTCTTAATATATTCTAGATATTAGTCCTTTGTCTGAGGAACAATTGGGATAAATTTTTTCCCATACTGTGGGTTGTCTATTCACTCTGTTATTGGTGTCTTTTTTTGTGCAAAAGTTTTTTAATAAGATGAGATCCCAGTTGTTGATTCTTTGTGGTATTTCCTGTGTGATCAGGGTTTTGTTCATAAAATCTTTGCCTACATCAGTGTCTTCAAGAAGAAAATTCTACTTATCCTCTTTCAGTAGATTTAGTGTTTCTGTTTTAATAGTTGAATGTTTGATACATTTCAATTTTAGTTTGGGGCATGGTGAAAGATAAAGGTTTAGCTTTAGTCTTTAGTATATGGAAAGCTGGTTTTCCCAGCACCATTTATTTAAGAGGCTTTCTTTTAGTGAAGGTGTTTGACTCCTTTGTCAAAAATAAGGTTACTAAGTATGTCTGGAGTTGTTTCTGCATCTTCTAATGTGTTACATTGGTCCTCAGATCTGTTCTTTTGTCAGTACCATGCTGATTTTATCACAGTAGCTTTGTAGTATAATTTCAAGTCAGAGATTGTGATACCCCTGCCTTGCTTTTGTTGCCCAGAGTTGCTTTTGCAGTTGTGGGTCTCTTCTGGTTCCAAATGAATTTTAGGAATGTTTTCTCTAATTCTGTGAGATAAACTTTCAGAATTTTCATGGGGATTATTGCATTAAAGCTGTTTAACAATTTTGGAAGTATGGCTATTTCACAGTATTGGTTTCTTCTACCCAAGAACAAGAGATACCTTTCTATTTCTGATATCCTCTTAGATCGCCTTTTCCAGAGTACTGTAGTTTTTAATGTCAAGGGTTTCTACTTCCTTTGTTAGATTGATTTCATCTTTTTGGGATGGTATCGTAAAGGGTTTTGTTTTCTTAATTTCTCTCTCAATGAGTTTTTTATTTGTGTACAGGAATGCTATTGGTTTTTGAGTGTTGATTTGTATTCAGCTAATCTACTGAATTTGGTTATTAAATCTAGAAGATTTTTGTTGGAGTTTTTAGGGTCTTCTATGTAGAGTATTCTGTCATCCACAAATAATGATAATTTAACGTCTTCCTTTCCTAGCCTTATTTCTTTTATTTCTTTCTATTGTCTAATTGGGCTGGATAATGTTTCCAGAACTACATTGAATGAGAGTGATGACAGTGGACTCCTTTGTCTTGTTCCTGATGTTAGAATGAAAGCTTTCAGTTTTTGTCTATTTAGTGTGATGTGGGCTGTAGGTTTGTCATAGATGGCTTTTATCAGATTGAGATAGAGACCATCTATTTGAATTTTATGTAGGGTTTCTTTTATCATGAATGGGGGTTGGACTTTGTGAAATGCTTTTTCTGCAGTTATTGAGATAATCACATGGGTTTTGTCCTTGGCTCTGTTAATATGGCGTATTACATTTTGTGATTTGCACATGTTGAATCCCACTGGATTGTGCTGTATAATCTTGGTGATTTGCTGCATTCTGTTTGCTAGTGTCTAACTGAGGATTTTTGTGTCTGTGTTTATTAGGGAGATTGGCCTGAAGTTCTCTTTTTGGGCTGGATCCTTCACTGGTTTTGGTGTCAGGGTAATGCTTGCTTCCAGGAATGAATTTGGGAGTGTTGTTTCCCTTTCAGTTTCATTTAAGAGTTTGAGTAGTAGAGGCATTGGGTCTTCTCTAAATTTCTTATAAAATTCAGCAGTGAATCTGTCTGGGCTTGGGCTTTTCTTTGTTGGTAGGTTTTTAATTACATTTCAATTTCATTGCTTGGTATTGGGCTACTTAGAAGTTTTACTTCTTCTTGATTCAGCTTTGGAAATTCATATGTTTCTAGGAATGTGTCCATTTCTTCTGTGTTTTCTTTCTTATCAGAATACAGGTTTTCAAAGTAATTATTGAGGATCTTCTGGATTTTTTGCAGAATTTATTGTGATTTCACCCTTTTCATTCCTAATTGCATGGATTTGAGTGTTTTTCCTTTTTTTTTTTTTTGATAAGGTTGGTTCAGGGTTTCAATTTTATTTAATCTTTCAAAGAACCAACTCTTCAATTCATTGATTCTTTGTATCGTTTTCTTAGTCTTCATTGCCTTGATTTCTATGCTTGTCTTTATAATTTCCCCCTTTGGTCTTGACTTGTTCCTCTTTTTCTAGAACCTTGAGGTTCAACATTAGGTTGCTTATTTGAGCTTGCTCTGTTTTTCAGATATTTTGATTCACTACTATAAATTTCCCTCATGGACTGCTTTCATTGTGTCCCATAAGTTCTGGCATGTTGTATTGGCATTATTAATGGTAGAAACAGTCTAATTTGTTCTTTACTTTCATCCATGACTCATTGGTTTTTCAGGAGGGTGCTATTTAATTTCCATGTGTTTATAAAGTTTTTGTGGTTTTATTTGCCTTTGGTTTCCAATTTCTTTGCACTATGGTCTAATAACATGCATGAGATAATTTTAGTTCCTTTTGCATTTATTTAAGCATGTTCTGTGATCTAGTGTGTGGTCTATTTTGGAGAACATCCTGTGTGCAGCTGATAAAAATGTGTATTCTGTTGCTGTGGGGTGGAACATTCTCTGGACATCTACTAAGTCCATTTGTTCAGAAGTTTGTTTCAGTTCTGGTATTTCTTTGTTGATATTTTTATCTAGTTGATCTGTATATTTGTGACACTGGGGTAATGAGGTCCTTCATTCCAATTGTATTAGTGATTATTCAATTTTTCATGTGCATTAATGTTTGTCTTATATGTCCTGGTATTTGGTGCATTTATATTTATGATTGTTATCTTTTTCTCTTGAATTGTTCCCTTTACAAGGATGTAGTGACTTTTTTTTTGTCTCTCTTAATCAGTCTTGGCTTGAAAATTGCTTTGTTTGCAAATAGAATAGCACCCCCTGCTTTTTCCCAGGTTCCTGTTACATGGAATGTATTGTTTTCCATCCTTGACTTTTAATCTGTTAATTTATTTTTGAATTAATATGTTTCTTTTATGCATTCTGCCAGTCTGTTTCTTTTTATTGTTTAATTTAGACTATTTACATTGATGATTATAAGTGATAGGTATTAACTTAGCCCTGTCATATTATTTGCCTGTTGTTGATTCATATGTTTCCTTTCTCTGTTTAATTACTTGACTTACTTGGTAGATTCATTCTGTTAGGGTTCATAGAGTTGAAGTCCTCGTTATCTGTTTCTAGAATATCCTTCTGAACATTTTACAGTGCCTTTTTTTTTTTAATACCAGGAATTGACTCCGGGCCTTGTGCTTGCCTGGCAGGAACTGTGCTGCTGAGCTATATCCTTGGCCCATGGAGTGCTGGTATGGTGCTCATGAATTTCTATAGGTATTCTTTGCCATGGAAGTACCTTATTTCTCCATTAATTTTGAAAGATAATTTTGTGCAGTATATCAACCTGAGCTGGAGATTCTTTTCTTTTAGGGCTTGAAATATTTTACTCCAACCTCTGCTTGACTTGAGGGTTTGTGTCAAGAAGTCTGATGTGATTCTGATGGGCTTTCCTTTATAGGTGATACATTTCTTTTCTCTAACAGCTTTTAATATTTTGTTCTTGTGTTGAATTTTGGAATCTTGACTATTATATGTCTTGTAGATTTTTTTTTTATCGTGGTTGATTGGAGATCTATATGCCTTACTTATCCATTTGCGAAGTTTTCTGCCATTACTTCTGTGAACAGGTTTTTCATTTTCACTGTCTTCTGCTTTTTCATTGACTCCAGTCAGTCTTAAGTTTTTCTTTGCATCATCTAGCAGCTGTTGGATTGATTTTTGTGTGTGTGTATGATTCCTTGCTATTTTTAAGAAATCTTTCTTTTCATGATCACTAACCATAATCCTGTTTTTGATATCTGATATTCTGTCCTCACATTGGGTCATTCTGCTGTGTATACTTTCAATGGAATTTGTCATCTCCTGTATATCTATTTGAATCTGTTTCATAGATTTCCTTTCTTTCCTATGTTGGGTGTTCATGATTTCCATCATTTTCCTAAGCTTGTCTGTTTTTTTAAATGAGCATGTGCTCTAGAATTTTTAGGTCTTTCATTATGATCGCTATCTTTGTAGTTATCTGAGAAATTATTTCTGATTTGATTTTTTTTTCTAGAACCTTATTCATCTGCTTTGTTACTTCTACTGTTACCACTTTAGAAAGTCCAGGTGGCTGGTTTTCAAATTGTTCTAGTTCACTGGTCCTTGGGTTTGCCTTTGGTGAGCTGAAAGTCTGGGTTTGCATCTTACTTAAGTGTCTTCCCTCCTCCTTCTCCTTCCCTTCTCCATCCTCCTCTTCCTCCTCCTCCTTTTTGTAGTTCAATTCCAGGGTGATGCTTGTAAATTGCTTATGGCAGGTAGCTTTATTACTAGTATTGAGAACCCTCGGGAAATGACTGCTTCTCAGAGATGTCTTCTATGTGTAGCTCAGTTTGGGCTTTGAGGCTGTTGCAGGATCCTACCTCTTTAACTTATTGAAAATGAGAAGTCGCTGCATATTTGGCCCAGCCCCTTGTTATTTAGCACACCTACAGTATTGTTTATGACCCTTAGGCTGGGTCCTGGCATACTAGATAGAACAACTGGTTGCAACAGTTATGTCACTTTGGCTAAAGCAGTATAATCAGCAATAACAATAGCCTCAAACTCAACCTAGAAGATGACAAACTTCAGTTAACTATTAATTTGCAACCTATAACTATATGAACAATATTTGTGGTGATATGACAAAAATCTCAAATGAACTGGAAAATTGTAGACAGTAAATATGCCCTCCGTATGGTGATTTTACCCTCAGGGGCAAAAATTTAAAAAGGATTAGGGGGACAAATTGAGAAATTAGAGAAATTAGATGCAAGCTTGGAGGATAAAGAAAGATTACTTGAATTTTGGGAAACTGCTGAAGAAGACAGAAGGGGAAGAGAGGAGGAAATAAAAACAAGAATTGAGCAGTGACAACAACTAACTAGAAACAGTGTTCATACTCAAATAAAATAAGAACAAGCAATCAAGAACAAAACAAGACAAAAAATATGAGAAAAGGAAAAGAGAAAAGAAGAAAAAAAATGAACACTTCAGGGTATGTCTCTGTTGTCATTGGTAGACAGAATGCACAGAAAAAACCCATATCTGTCTTGATTAATCCCAGCAAGCCAGCCTTAGTTTTATGGTGGGGTAGTGGATAATCCCAGCAACCCTGCACTTTTAGTTCCATTGGAGTTCAGGTTGGTTTCTGGCTGTGAACCTAGAACTCGATTTGTTCAACATGCAACGCTCTGTGTGCCTCCAGCCACCTTGAACTGGGCTCCCTGATGACTTGAACTCAGCTTCTTGGCCTCCTGCTGACTTAAATTTGGTTCTGCCTCACCCTGATGATGGAGCCAGCCCATAGCTTCTCTGAGTTGCTAGCTCATTTGGCCCCTCTTCAAATGGCTACCAGCCAGTCTCTGTCTACTGGAGGGTGTTTGAATCTGAGTAACTTATCAGCCACTGCTGTGTTCCACTGTGCATTTCTGTGTGGAGGTCTTGTCAGCAGTCACTAGGTGTCAGCAGGTTCAAGCTGCCCCTCGTACACTGTCTTGGGAAAAGGTGCAGCTTGCCACCTCCTTCTTCTGCATTGTGGTCTCTCTCTTTGCTCTCCCTGAAGGCTTCGGTTCTTGCTTCACATCCTTCCTGGGTCCCAGAAACCCACTTCCCTCCTTCTCTTCTTCATGTTGCTGTATTCTAGCATCTGGGCAACAAATCTCAGAGAGGCTGTTTTTCTACTGTTCACCACTCCACCATCTTCCCTGAGGTCATCAGGAGCTTGGTTTTATAGCAAGGTTTGCTGACTGTCACTAAAAGAAATAAATTAATTTTATGAGTTCCATTTATTTGAAAAGCTAGTAGAAGCCAGGAACTCCCCATGCAAACACAGCCCTATCCATGTACATAATTCTGCATCCAATGCCAGAAAATTCAAATACCTTTGGGAGTTCTCCAGAGATCCTATGCTAAGAATTCTTGCATTGGGTCAACACACAAGGCCTATGCCAAAGTGCTACAGTTAGGAAGCCTCTTTGACCCCTTACCTTCTAAAAGTATGAGTTTATAAACATTCAGATAGCTCCAAGTGGAAAAATTACAATTTCCATTTGAGTAGTCAGTGCTTTTCATCGGAAGGCAAAGATCCTTTGAAGATTTATAAAATCATTTTAGTGGTTTGGGGGTCAACATTATCAAATAAATATAATGAAACAAAATAGAAAATAAACTAGGCTATGTGTCTGAATACTGGGTTGATAAGAAAAGTAGTACAGGTCTGAGTTTCAGAAAATCTGATGTGTACTCTCCTAGCTCTGTGTGTGTGTGTGTGTGTGTGTGTGTGTGTGTGTGTGTTATGGGGATAATACATAGAAATGCATGCCTTCCTTTGATATGCTTTGACTTTCTTGACTATTTTTCTCATATATGGATCAAAATGTTTGGTGGTCCCATTGACATCTTTATATCTTACATCTTATTCCAAATCATTATTTATTCATGGTTGTTTTCAGGATACCTCTATTGTCAGTAAGCTTAGATCCTACTGTCAAATCTCCTGATTTTTCCATAATATTCAAATTCTTTATGCTTTCAGCTGAGAGTCGGTGTGAGCCCCACACTCTGCCACTGCTTAACTATTAAAGACAGGAGACTTCATCTTTCTTTTAGCTTCTGTTTCAGCCTTGGTAAAATGGTTCTGATAATAATAGTGTCCTCCCAGGACAGTAAAAAAGACTAGATGAGCTGCTGTACATAAACCACATAGCATAACTTGTCAATAAACATTAATCATTTTTCCCAGTAGTAATTGCTTACTAGGCAGGAATCATGTTTTGTGCTCTTTGTAGAATTCTCAGAATCTGTGAAGCTGTCCATCTTGGCTGAGGATGATCAACCTGGGGCATATACTAGTGTCCTTATTTTAAAAGCATCTGCTTTGTTCTTTAAAAAAATGAAGTCCTGTTTAAGTCCTGAGTTTTTGTATAAATTATCCCCCCACACTTCATACACGACATGAAAAGAACAAGACAATCTGTCTTTCTTTTCTCTAGATTATGAAGCACCATTCTGTTCACCTCTCAGTATTGCAAATGGTGATTATTTAGAACCCAGATGGGAGTCTTTCCATAGATTCAGAATACCATTTAAACTCATTTGCGAGGATCTGTCATTAAAGTCAATGTAGTGGGAAACAAAAATCACACACACACAAAGACAGCTAATTTTCCTGGCATACTTCTCCTCTTAGAAGTACTTTTTATAACTATTGCATGAGCTTTAAGGAAAGGAACTATTCAATTTCCAGGATTATCAAATATACTGAAAGCAAATGTTCTACATTCAATAAATATATTTGCATTTTTAGAAGAATTTAAGGCTGGGCATGTTGGCATACACCTGTGATGCCAGCACTCAGAAGGCTTAGGCAGGAGATTGCTATAAATTCGAGGCCAGTCTGGATTACCTGGTGAGTTTGAGACCAGTGTGAACAATATAGTGAGTCTCTCTCTCTGGCTGTCTCTGTCTCTGTCTCTGTCTCTCTCTCTGTGTCTTTCTCTCAAATAAGTTTGAGATTGCTTATTAAATACTATGTGGGCACTATGTGAGCACTGGGCAGGTCAGGAGCTGCTGTAATTTAAGTGTCATGTGTAGCATGGGATTGAGAAGATTGCTGAGTTATGTCACACGGGGTTGCCTAACCTTTGTTACAAATTGTGCCTCTCAACGGTAATTTCTGTGTCATGCCTGATTTCTTTAATTTCTCTTTTATAAAATGGTTTCATATCCTTTTTTCTTTTCTTCCCCTCATCTTCTCTAGCTATATAATCTTTCCCTTAGGGAGGAATGAAGTTGCTACTATCCGTGATAATCCCAAAGGGAGAGGATGAATTTTAAGACAAGGGAACCCACATTGGGGTTTCTTCTTGGGTACCTCTGGGAAGCTGGCAGTGGCTTTAGTTTGCTCATTTGCAAAATAGCCTTGTTATGACCCATGGATTTGGAGTGTTTTGGTTACTTTTCTCTTGTTGTTGAGATAAAATACCTGACACCCAAAATGAAGGAAGGAAAGGTTTATTTAGCTTACGGTTTTTGGAGGTTTCAGTCCATGCTCAGTGTGTTCCAAGGCACAGTGGCATGACTGAGAGGCAACCATTCATGGCAGCCCCAAGTGACAAGAGTGAAAGAGCAAAAAGAGGAAAATGCGCCTCTGTCCCTCCCCTATATTGTGTGCCAGCTTTGCCCCTGGGCGGTTGCAGCACTCACACTGCCAATCCCAGCGCAAGACAGCGAACCAATCACAAACGCTAGACTCAGTTGCTTCCATAACTGCTTGAGGCTTTGGGGGACACAAACCATAACTTGGAGACATGGTCATAGGATCTGTAGATTCAGCAAACACTTGCACACTGAGAAAGCTCAAATTTACTTCTCTTCAGAGTATAAATTTTCTAAGAACAGAATGATTTCATATTTTAAAAATCTAACATTAAAAAAAATCTAACATTGACTTTTTTTTTAGTTAGAGAAAGTGTTTTGTGAACAAGGAGGGTCTTTTTTGGGACCTGTGAAATCTCATTATTTCTGCCTTCCTAGAGTTTGCAAGGACTCTGAGACTATAGGCTGTATAGTACATACTAATGATAACAGCTGTACTTTATTATCGTTTACATTGCATGACATTATGCAAGTATTACATTGCATTATAACATTATGTGTGTAATTCTCATCGCTCACCCAGGAGGGATGCAGGTATTATTAAAAAGCTCATTTACAGATGAGAAACTGAAGTTCATTGAGGTTAAGTAACTCGTTTAATCATCTCTCTGGCCTCAGAGTTTAAATCTTCAGCCCTTTCTTGGTCCCCATGAATCACACGAAGATGCAGATACAAGCAGTGAGCGTGCTGGTGAGTCAGATGCAGGGATGGTCGTCCTTTGCATCCTCCATCCGTCTACCCATCATGGAATCTGGTAAGTTCCAGTGTAGCAGAAATGGAAATGGTGTAAGATGGTCTTTAGGAATTTATCTGGCCAAGGGTGATGGTAAACTACTTCCCATTGCTCTTTGAGCCAGCATGTCTAGAAGCCTTGGTGGACACACTTGAAATGAGTTGACAGAAAGATTTAAAGCTTATCTTTCCCTGCATGAAACCTTAAATAGAAAACAGGTTCTTAGTCATACAACTCGTTCCCACAACATAGTCCTCCCTCTTTTAGGAAACTGATTGCCTAATCCAGGGCCTCCTCCACCCCTTTGGAGATACTCATTTCTTTGAGTTGGCATTTTTGGACAATTCTCCTTTTGCTCCATTGAGAAAGAAAATGTTTCCTGACAGCGGAGACGTTGGGCAAGAAAACCTCCCTCTAGTTTTTACTCCTTTGTGCTGGACCCAGCTCCTTGGCGGTTCATTATTTACCTATCATGAGAGAGTCCTGCCGTACCAAGGCAGGTGTTGGTGACTTGTTAAGACAAGTTGGCCCTGTGTTTCCTCTTCAGAAAAGTTGGAATGGAGCCCTTTGTCGGAGGATCGCCTGCACTAGTTGCGAGCTCAAAGTAAATATAGGAAAATACATATTATACGGCTGTCGAGGTAAACGCTGACATTCTGCCTTAAACTGCCCTTCTCAGTGATACTGTTAGTGCATCCTGCTTTGCACGCTCAGCATCCCGGCATCATTCCTTTAGGCTCCGTGGCTCCCGGAATAAGAATCCCTTTCTAACTTGTCTGCCCTATCACTTTGGTGTCCTGAAATTGGTAGCAGGAAGTGCGGCCTCTAGGGGCTTCCATCAGGGAGCGATTAGCTTCTGATTCTGAAATGCGGCTGGTACTTTGGGTTCACGGGAATTGAGTGTGTCCAGGGTTTAAATCTGTGAAATTAATTTAGCCTCCATGAAGGTAAATTTCTTTGAAATCTTTTGGGTACCAACTGGCAGATTCTCACAAAATTTCATTAACCCAAGGCAGGGTTTTGTCCATGTGGGCTGGCTCCTTGTAACATCTACCCCCAGATTTCAGTGGCCTTGTGTTCACTGCTTGGGTCACAGGCCAAGGCCGGTTGGCCCTACAAGGGGGTGGTGGTTGTTCGCCATGCAGGGACCCAAGCTTCCTCCGTTCCGTTGGCCTAAGCTCTCAGAATGCTCCCCTGGCTTTCTGATGTTGGTGTGCAGGGAATGTTGGAGGGAGTGGCTGGAGGCTCTTGGGAAGGCGATAGGGGCTGAAGGGACCAATATTTCCAGGGCCACATCCACTGGCCAGCACTCTCACCTGTGGCTCCTGGGTTGCTGTGATTGGGTTGGCAACTGTACACTTCCTTACTTCCCAAGCCGCAAAGGACAGATTTATTGTCTCTGCCACTGAAGGTGAAGGGTCTCAAAGGGGAAGACCCCGACAGTGCAGTTCACTTGGTAGTCACAGATGTCACCTGAGAGTCTGGACTTGCTTTTGCCTTAGATGGTTATGGGTTTCCCACATCTGTGGGAAAGATAGAACTTTTTTTTTTCTAAAGTGCTGCACCTAGGGACTTTTTTCTTTGCCCGATGATGTGTTTAAAGCCTACTCAAAGCGGCAGGATCAATGTCTGGCTCTGAATGGTGGCTTCTGGTTGCAATCATGTTTGGTTTTTCACGTGGTTCCTTGGAGAGATCTGAGCCAACTTTGGAGATCACCTGAAGTGCGTCTTCGTTCCTCGCTTTGCTTGCAGTTTGCAGCTTCCCTGGCTAGAAGGCCACTTCTTCATTAGGGGTCGTTTGAGAAACAGTCCATGATTTTTCAGGAGATCTGTGGCCACAGAGCTGCCTTCAGATGGGAAATTCCAACTATGTGATTTCTTTTTTTCCCGCTGAAACATTTTTCCCCCTAAAAATTCAAAAGCTTCTCATCTTGTCAATCATCTTTGGGAGAATTTTAGACCTTTCATATGGTACTGGTCATCATCAATAATAGAGTATATGGAACATCAGTTGTCCTTTGGTGTCAGGGTTTTGTTTTCCTCCTACAGAGTCAACCATGACACTGGGCTGAGATGTGGTAGCTTGGAGCCCTTTGAGGCTGTAGCGCTGGATATTAGGGAGCCTCTGAGCTCAAGGCATCATCGTCTCCCCTTCCCCCGTCTCCTCCCCAACTCAGGTAGGGATGAAATCTGGGGTTTGCTAAGACAGGTTCTTGCTAGGTTGCCCAGGCTGGTCTTAAACTTGGGATCCTCCTGCCTCAGCCTCCAGTAGTGCTGGGATTGCTGGTGTGCACCACCACACCTGGCTTGCATTTGTTTTCTCACAGTTGCTTTGTTCTCTTCTGCCACTTCTTTTATTGTCTGTTTGGTTTTTGAGACCGGGTCACCTGTGTAGTTGAGACTGGTCTTAAGCCTACTGTGTAGCCCAGGCTGGCCTCAAACATGTGGAAATCTTCCTGCCTCTGCCTCCTGAGTGTTGGGATTATAGGCATGTGTCACCAAGCCCAGCTTCCCCTGTCACTTCTGCTGTGACTTTTCTTCCCTTTTTGTCCTTCTCCCTCAGCTCTGGCCCCTCTGACTCCTGGGTGGGCTGTCAAGCTGGATAACCAAGCTTGGTAACCTGCCAGCTGGTGGGCTTTCATGGAGGACTGCACAAGCGGTTCCTGTCATTGACAGGATCGCCTTGGTCCTGGGGTCTGTTGGCCTTTGGAGCCAGCTCATCTGGCCCAGTGAACTGAGAGAGTTGTGACAACCCTGCCCTCGCACACCCCACACCGTGCTAGATCAGTGTCACTCCTGTGACTGACTGAGCACACGTGCTGATTGAGTGCTCATGGTGTGCTTGGTTCTCTCGTGGATGTGCTGGAGTACTGAGCGCTACTCCCAGAGCCTGATGCATTGAGTATGGAGTAAATATAAATTATTCAATATTTTAAGTAATCAGTAGTTTGTTATAGATTTTTAAGGTATAGTGTGTACCATAGCTCAATAATGCAATAATGAAACATAGGGCAAATAGTAAATTCATGAAAGGTGCAGGCATGGGGAATACAGTAAAGCATTTAACCCTCTCCAGGATGAGCAGGGTGATGTCCTTTTCTGTCCTGTGCAAATGGGGAAACAGAGGCAGAGATTGGATCAGTGGCCAGAAGTCATACACTAGGGGGCGCCAGCGCGTCCACCATGTCGCGTCCACCGTGTGGCGTCCACTCTGAAGCAACTCAGCTGTCCCATGGTCAGCTCCCTGCCTTCCTTTCATTCCTCTTGGTGCAACCCCTAATTTTGATCTCAAGACTTTCTTGAGACTCTGCATCTTCCTTCATGTCACACTGGGGCAGGACCAAGCCCATGGCCACCCTGCCCTCCCGCCCCATCGGCTTGTCCTGGAGGCTTCTATCCCTCACTGCTGTCCCTCCACCAGACCTGAGCCCTGGGGACCCTGCTAGGGCCTGGCATGAGGAGAGGACTTTATTAAATTCGTGTGGATTTGGTCAAAATCAGATGGTCACACGCATGTGCGCGTACACACACACACACACACACACACACACACACTTCTCCAGGTAAGAAAATTGAGCTCCTGGGAGGTTGCCATGGAGCTCACCAGGGTGGAGGTGGGACGTGAACCCGCATTTTCCGTGTGCCCTGGCCTGGACTTCGAAGGCAGAAAGACTTGACAGGGATCTGGCAGTGTCTCGCTGGCCATGGAGCTCTCTGGGGCAGGAGGAGCTTCTGGACACCTCTTGTGCCCTCATGCTGGTCACTGTGCTGGGTGTGGCTGGGCAGGAAAGGACAGAGCACAGCCCCGTTCCAGCCAGGTGCTGACTTGGCTTCGGATGCTTTGGTGAGGACACAAAGAGCACATTGTCATGTGTGGCTGAAGGGCCTTTTGTTTCTTTCTGCTGTAGAATCAGCAAGTTTTTGTGTGTGTGTGTGTGTGTGTGTGTGTGTGTGTGCTCTCTTGTTGTCATATTTCATACAGAAACACTTGATGGGTTGTTCCCCATTGCCAGGTTGTGGTGCACACCTATAAGCCCAGTACTCGGGAGGCTGGGGCAGGAGGATCTCTGTGAGTCAAAGCCAGTTTGAACTGCACAGTGAAACACTGTCTCAAAAAATTTTTAAAAAGGTCTCATTGCTCCCTTATATGAATTAATCATATCTGTACCTGTGCATATAACTTAGAATAAATGATCAGGTTTAACTTTTTTTTTTTACAAAATTGCCACATACCTGGAGAAAAGTTGGCACTGATATATAAGTAACTGTTTTCTCTGAATCATCTGTAAACAAGGACATTCATTATTCTCTGCAGCTGTCATACAGGGACCAAAATCGTGAAACAAACCAGTGTGTTCCTGAAACGACTCTTCAACCCCTCTCCGCTTTCCAGTTTTGCCTATAGTCTGGGGTGCAGTCAAGATGGTGCCCTTTAAATGCCAGCATTTGCCATTGAGAATCATGCCTGGATCTCTCCAGCAGGGAACAGCAACTCATCCTTTCCTTGACTGTCATGCTGGGTCCTTTGTACAGTGCCCCTCCGTTTGTCTTCTGGACTTTATTCAGTCCACATCTGCACGTTCGGGAGAAGATGCACAGTACGTGATGATGGATGCGCCCTCCCCTGTGGCCTTCGCCTCCTAATTGCGGCCAGTTGTGATCTGTTCCCTTTCCTGGTGAGAGCTCTTCTCCTGGGTCACTCGGAGAAGGTGACCCTTGCCAGCTTCTCCCTGGGGAAGTTATTCTTTCCTTCCTTGTAAATGTTTTGTAGGGAATACTTTGATGTTACGTGACTTCTTATTTCTCATCAAATCTGCCTGCTTTCTTTCTGGTTGTACCGGGAATCAAACCTAAGATCTTTATGCATGAAGCTACATTTCTAGCTCTTTTGAGTATTTTATTTAGACACAGGGTCTTATCAAGTTACTGAGGCTGGGCTCAAACTTCAGTCGTCCTGCATCAGCCTCCCAGTGTGCTGAGATTATAGGTATACACTACCCAGCTTCGATTTTATTTGTTCCTGTCTATGGACTCATAATTGCCTATAGCTGGAGCTCAAATATGTCTCCCAAAAGTTCATGCGTTAGAAATTTAACCACTGAAGCCATGTGTTAATGGTATTAGAAATCGGGGTCTTTGGGGAGGTGATTAGAATTAGAAGCGGTCATACGAATGAGAACCCGTGGTGGCATTAGTGCCCTTTTAGGACAAGAGACACCTGCGCAAGATACTTCCTCTGCCTCACCATGTGATGCTGCCACCATGATTTGATGCAGTGCGAAGGCCCTTTCCTGGTGCCAGCCATGCTCTTGGACTTACTTCCCAGGATCCAGAACTTCCGTTCTTGATAAAGCACCCAGTCTCAGACATTGTGTTGTAGCCAAAGAAAATGGCTGCAATGCTTCCCTTATTCAGTGGCTTATGATCTGCTAGTGGTGTGAGTTATCTTCATCCCCAAATAATCCCTGATTTGGCCTCCGGGAGTCCCTTCATGTAGCCTCCTCTGTCCCCTTGTGCCCTGTTTGGACTCTGATGATCCCAGACATGCCCTGCGTGGGCTCTGACACTTCTCTGGGTGGTTGCCCTCTCACTCTAGACACTAAGTTTTTACAAGGGTGTGATTGTAAAAAATACAGTGAATGTTAAATTATTTTTTTTTAAATTCAGTACAGTAGAAGACATACTGCCTTTAATCTCCCTCAAAGCCTGTCCCCTCACTCCAGACACTCTTGCGCCTTCCTTCTTGCTGCTTTCTGAAGCAGTTCTGGGAGTCCTCTTTCGTGAGTGTCTGTGGTTGCACTGTCATGGCTGCCTTCATGTCCTGAGTCGATTCAAACCTTTGCCTTTCATGGTTATTTTGACTTTGGGGCAGAGCCAGAAGTCTCACAGTGTCAGATCTGGTGAACATGGTGGATGAAGACATGCCATTTTTTTTTTTTGAGGTTTTGCTATGTAATTCAGGCCCATCTTTCAACTCGATATGGCAACCAGGCTGGCCTTGAAATTCTGCTTCAGCCTCCCAAGTGCTGGGATTACAGGTGCGTACCATCATGCCTGGGACCCCATGATTTTTTTAATGAGCCTGCTTTTCTGTGGAATGGTAGGCAGCAGCTTTCACCATATTTTTCATGACACCTTATGAAGACACTCACAAAAGAGGACTTCCAGAACTGCTTCAGAAAGTTGCAAGAGTGATTGAGATAAGTGTGTCGGAGGGGTGGTACTCAGAAGAGGATTCATGGCATTGTATCTTCCACTGTATTACCTTTTTAAAAAAAATTAAATACACACCATATTTTTGGATCAGCCCTTCTATATTTTGTTCTATGGGGGTAAATAAGTCACAGACATTTTTAAGGAAGACTTTAAGGAAAATCGATCTGCTTCGAAGTTGAAAAACAGCAAGGCCAGTTCAGGATTTGTCAGCTGGCATGGAAGGAGAACTCTGGGCCTCCGACTGCATTCTTACACAGATTATTAAAAGACTTGGGAACGGTTCAGTCAAGCTAAAACCCAAGTTTGAAAATGCGACTCTCACAGTTGTTGCCATTCCAAAGAGGTAGAGGGGTAGCTTTTTAAAAGACAGGTATGGGTGAGAAAATGGATGAGCCGCAACCCCTTGCTAAGGGGCAATTATTGGAGGAACCTGCAAGGTTTATTTTTGTTCATGGTCTTGGAAAGAAGGAAGAGAACTGAGAGCTGGTTTTTCTTTTGTTGTGCTCATCTCTCCTTCCCTCCCGTTTTTCTTCCTTACCTTGTTCCTATCTGTCCTGCTACCCCAGCCCCTGGAACCTACTCTTTGACCAAACACTTGTCCATTGTCACTGAACATGGTGTAGGGTTTCTTCTACTTTGCACACTAAAAGCAATCCACTGAAACCCTGTGCTTCGCATTAATTTAAACCTTGCTTGCAGATAGGTGTTTATTTTTAATCAACACTTCAGTGAAGTGATAAACCTAACGAACATTTCCAGGTGTACATCTTTGCTGAGCAAAATAGTTCAGATTTTTACCATTTATTTTAAACATGTAAGTCCCTCGCACACACGCACATAAACAGTTACCACAGGCCAGAGTGTTGGAAGATGTTTATCTGAGATAGGGTTTGGGTAAATTTAGAAACTCATAGCGTGTCCACGATGTAATACTCCAGACCACTATCAAACTTGCGAGGCCTGAAAACATTCTTTTATGTCCTCTTGAATTTTAAGTCACTGCACTCTTATTTCTAAAAGTCATCGCCAGCCTCTCGTTTCAGCAGGTCATCTTACACTTGGCCCCTGGCGCTTGCTTTTCCTGAATGGAATTGAACCAGACCTCCAGTCGTGAGGCTGGCAGGATGAATTTCTTATGAACTGCTTCTCCTGATGGCGTCTTAGAAAGGAAAAAGTGTTTGAAAACCCGAGAGTGGAAGCTAATCTTGGATACCGATTCCCTTCTTCTTCCCTTCCTTCCCCTCCGCTCCCCGTCCTTCCTCACTACTCTCCTCTCCTGCTCTTCCTGTCATTTGAGGACTGACCCCTGGGTGTCACACGTATACTAGGCAGGTTCCACCCCAACCCTAATTCTTTTGATTTCAGCTTCCAAGATTAAATCACATTTTATTTTACTGTATTATCCCCCCCCCCTTTTTTTCTTTTCTGTTTTCCTTTCCTCCAACTATTTCATCTTTCTTTTTTCTTTTGCATAGCTGCTATTTACCACTTCTAAACCTCTGGCACTGAGTTACGTAAGAAACCTTTAGGTTAGCCTGGAGTTTCTGAGAAAATTGAGAAAAGGACTTTTTGTGTCATAGGAGTATGTGTAGCTTCCTGAGCAAACTAGAAGCTGGAACTCTCAGGATCCCATGTCGGACGTCCTGCTGCCTTTGGAAGGTAGGACCTGCAGAGTTATGTCCAGACTTGCTAGCTCATTTGCTTTCTGCTTTTTTCCCTGTAAGTCATTTTTTTTAAGGTCTAGTTTTTTGTTGTTTTTGTTTTTTGTTTTGTGTTTTTGCTTTAACAATCATAAATCATTTTAATGTTGAGCACTGTGAAAATAGGGCTGCTCTGTAATCCAGGAGGGTTAACTCTAGCATTTACTTAAAATTGACTATCAATGGCACTGCAGGACAGGTTTTAAGGATATTTGATAATCTCAGGTATATGTTGGATAATGATGTTGCTATTAGCAGGAATTGACAGCTGCCTGTTGATTCTGTGTTTTGACTGGCTCACCTAGAATAGACTTCCTATCTGGGTTCTGTTTTTATGCTTCACAGTTTCGCCTTTGTCCGTATTTAACTCTGTCATCTGTGTTCCACAGTTATGGGCTACATAAGACATTTCAGAGAAGAATCAGAAACTGAAACCAGACCCTTTCTTATTATACAAGTTCAAATTCCCCTGTGTTAATCTGTCTCTTATAAGTTAGGTCCTCCAGATATAGACCATGGGTATCCAGGCCTACGCCCATGGCCTGAGTCCTTCCGTGGTTACCCATGAAGACAACCACTTCTGTGTCAGAGTTGATACCCCGACCTGCTCCCCAGTCCTAAGAATCGGATGCATAGTGTTCTCATACATGACAGCTGTTGTTTATAGTTGTTAATGCGGTGAACGGATCCTATAATTATGATCACGCTCTAGATGAACTCTGCTCTAAAATTCACCATTCCAATCCCTCTGTACTGTCACAGGGCTGAGGGCGGGGGTGGTGGTGGTGGTGGTGGTGGTTACCTACTGTGGATCTGAATTTTGGTACTGGTTTTTCTGAGTTAACTTAGCAGAAAATCTCATTTACCACTTGGCATGTGCTATCATGAGATTGCTGAGATTTGGTTTTTATCCCTTAAAAGTATGACCTTTTAAATCTAAGTGTTACAGAATTAGGAAATTTAGTAAATCTATACTTCAGCTGTATTTGGTAAGTTTGATTTGCTTGGTGCCCTTTTGAGAAGTTCTGGAACCATAGATAATGGATTGCATTGGCCATGTTCTTTCCAAGGTATTTACATTTTTATTTTTTTATTCAACAGCGTTTCCTTATGTTTTAGGGGCTAAACTAACAGTGACTTTAGTTTTGAGTCACAGCGATCTTTTTAAAAAGATGTAAAAAACTAGAGAATTGGTGAATTATTTTACAAGGCTAGGGAGTGGACATGGTCACTTTTCAGGCTTGAAATTTGTCCTCCAAGAGGGAACTTCTTGTCCTTCTGATTGTTACAGGCCCCATCTCTCCACTTCATGTGAGAGCCTCATGTGTTTTGAGTGTAATCAATCAGGGGTAGAAATTTATGAACTCTGACACTAGTTTCACGGAGCTTTTTCATAATTTGTTTAGCTTTTGAAAACTTTTAATTACTGCTCAGCAGTGTGGATATGATGATAACTGATCAATATCTGGATGTAAAAGAAGATCTCAATGTTTCTTCTCCAGCTACTGTGTATTGATCACCTCCGTGGCTCACATGGTAGACTATGTGGTTTCCAACAGGTCATTCCACTTACTCTTACTCCCTGTTTCCCAGGGAGGAAATGGAGGCTTGGTGAAGTGAAGTGACTTCCCAGTGTCATCCGGGGATCACTGATTGTGTCTGGCTCCTGGGTCGAGTCCATTCAGAGGACTAACTGCCCACTCCCCCTGCTTCATGGCTCAGCTGCGCTCTGGGGCTCAAGACTGTGCTTGCCTGGGAACAGCCCCAGTTTTGATGAATGCTGTGGGATGAGTCTCGCAGTTGCTTAAGCCTTCTTCATTATCTGTTTCAGATTTCATTTTGAGATTAATAATTAACCCTTCAGGGCTTTTCCCATTGTGTCAAGTTCAAACAGAAAGGAGCTGACACTACTCCCATTATAAACTGAACATGCATAACAAACAGCACAGGCCCCAACAAGAAATAACAGTTGACAGGTTTAGTGTTTGCTCAGAGGAGGCTTGGGCCCAAGTCAGCAGTTAACACCGTCTCGGAACTGTCCGAGCGCGCGAGGGGAGGGGTGTGGATCCACAGCCCAGTTTACTACCTGAAAACCATGGTGGCTGGGTTTGCTTTCATCCCAAGATGCATACAGGGGAATTTTATTTCATTTTATTTTATTTTATTTTATTTATTTATTTTTTTTTGTGACAGAGTCTTGCTATACAGTTCAGGCTGGCCTTGAACTGTCTTTGTAGTCCAGGCTGACCTCCAACTCATGGAGATCCTCCTGCCTCAGCCTCCTGAGTGCTGGGATTACAGGCGCATGGTGCTACGCCCAGCTGGGAAATGTATTCTTGATGGAGCCTCAAAAAGAGATGTCGAAGTCTTTCTAAGACTTGAATAGACATATCCCATGACAAATTATTTTAGAGCAATTTGTTGCTTTGTCTCAAAGATTTTTACATGCATGGTGTTAAAAACAAAGCAAAACAAAACAAGAAATCTATAATTAGAAACTTTGCTTCATGGTTACCGATTGGTTTTAACGAGTGGTAGAGAGCCCTTGCCTAACATGTGCTAAGCTCTTGGATTCGATACCCAGTCCTGCGAGAAATTTTTTTAGTTATTTTAATTAGTGGGAAGAAATTGCTAATGAGGTTCATTAAACCCCAAATCTAAGTGTTGTTGCTATATAAAATCACCAGTAAAACCTGTATTCCTGTTGGCGCTGCCCCTCACTCCTCCAATGTATTTATTTAACGCCAAGTCATACAGTTTTTTCTTTCTCTGACTCATTTATACTAGACCTTGTGAAAGAGGATTTGGAATGGGGGATATATACAATTGTACTTAAATAAGTTTTTTTTTTCCTTGCTAAAACACACATCCAAGTTCTGACTTTGTCATCTATGGCTCTCTTATATGTACAGCACCAACACACACACACACACACACACACACACACACACACTTGCACGCACTCACAACCGCAGGTGGAGCTGATCTTACTCACCAGGCTGGGTGAGTAAGCAGTACAGGAACCAAAGATGATGTCTGTGAAATTCGTCATTGTCTTCCTCATGGTCTGTGTGGTTCTTTTATGGCTAATGGAAAGATTTGGAAGAGAGAAGATAAAAAATTGGAGAGGGAAGATTACCAGATGAGGGCTGTGCTGGCGATGATACTGATACTTGTAACTGCCAGTTAACTGAACGCTTTGATTACTTGATTACTGCAACTCGATGGAATCTGTAGTAATAGAAATGAGCGCATTTTGTGAAGAAGTTTCCCACATTAGTAACCCATGAATTACCGATGTTTCCACTGTTAGTTGATGTTCCTCAAAATAAGGCTTTCTGATTAAGAAAGCGAGGGAAACATCGAGTTAAATAAAGTGAGATCCATTTCTTGACTTCTGGAGTCGGAATTCCCAACTTTGACGGTGCCCATGTATGTCTTGGAGCTTCTGTGAACATTCCCAAATTTCTAAAGACTATATAAGCAAGAGCGTGCGGAGTAGTAAAATGAGCACTGCAAGTCTGAAGGAAGTCGGTCTGGGTTCTGATGATGACCAGGCCTCTTCTCCGTTGCTCTGGCAATAGACTGTCATTTACCTACAAATGACTCAGTTGTAATGCAGGAACCCTGGCCCAAGGTTGCTGTGCTGACTTAATGATCTAATGTATACAGAAACACTTTCCAAATTATGGAGCACCCTTCCAGTGTTAGTTAATTTGTACTCCAATTTTTTTATTGTAGGGTAATATGCGTAACAACATTTACCATATTAGCCATTTCTAGATGTTCAGTCGGAGGTGTTAAGTAGATTCGGGTTATTGTGCCCCCATCACTGCCATCCATCTCCGGAACCTTTTCTCTTCCCAAATGAAACTTCGTTCTCATTAAATAGCAGTTCCCCATGCTCCTCTGTCACCTGCCCATCGACCACCATTGCACTGTCTCAGTTGAGTTTTTTTTTTTAATAGTACAAGGAGTTGAACCCAGTGCCTTCATACCATGCTATCCCTACTTCACATCCCTAATCCTTTTTATATTTTATTTTGAGACAGGGTCTCATTAAGTCACTAAGTTGCCCTCATTGGGTTCCAACTTGTAGTCCTCCTGCTGCCGCCTCCTAGAATGCTGAGGATACAGCTGTGTGCCACCATCCCTGCCTCACCTTCTAATTTTACGTGATGTAAGATCTTAACCGAATTTTATTTATTTTCTTAATTCATTTGCCCCTGGCTTCATTCTTTCTTGGACACACGAGTGTACCCCTCGAGCATCTCTCTAGCACAGTCCGCTGTCCTCAAGTCAGCACCAGGCTCTTGGTGTTGGGGTGCAGACACCGTGTTAGACTGTGCCTTTGGGAAGAGGTGGTCAAGGATCTGGTCTAGTCTCCAGTTGGAACTAAAAAGAACCAGACTGTCCCTGACAAATAGACATATTTTCTTTCTTGTTCAACCAGCTTTTTGCACTAGGAGAGACAGGCATGAGTTTCAACACCTAGAGGTTGATAAATCATCTTGCTCATGATTGATACACAGGCAGGAGTTTTAAAAGAAAACTTCCTGCTTCATCATGTTTGTGTGTCTTACAATAGCCCTTGATGGAGGGTTCTTTGGGGGAAAGCCTTTGTAACTTTAGGATGAAGATCATCCATTACAAATTCAGGTGGTGGAAAATTTGAAGAAACCTTTTGATCATTATTTTTTTGGATTCTCCTCTAGACCCTCCTGTTATAGTAAAAGGGTTTCAAATGCCCGTTATCAATCCACATAATTAAAACTGCTTTCATTTCCAAGGATTTTAATAGTATTTTAATTATAGATTAAAGAGAACATCAAGATGATCATCATATTCCTTTTCCTGAGGAATCATAAAATCCAGGTTAAAGAATTGTAGTCAAATTAAACTATCATCTTATTGTTCATAGTATTCTTAAATGATAAAAAAAAATTTTTTTTTTGTTTTGCATTGCTGTGAGCACATATGCAATTATAAGGAGCGTTAGGTGTGTCAACATACTCTGGGCATAAAAAATTTCGTTAAACTGCACCCCTCCCTCTTACAAAGCATGTGCTCTGAGTCTGTTGGGCCCCCTGTTACACTTTTGGGGGGCTGAACACATTTCCTTCTCCTTGCGCATCCAAATCAACGTCCTCAAAGTAAAGAGGCTAAGCTACCTCAGCATCTCATGCGGAATCCCAAGTCGTGGCCATCCCAGAGCTAGTGCTTGGTGCACATCGAAGCTGAATTGGATGGAGCTGAATTGAAATTGAGGCCTAGAAGCAACGACGGAAGGAATCGTTTTAGATGGAAAGTGATGTCAGGGTCTTATTTACCTTCGAAAGAAGCCAAGCCAAGCTGGATGGTACAGCACAGATGGCAGGCTGTTCCTGGGAGTGTGGGGACAAAGTAAGGGAAGCAGATAAAAGCAGGAGGCTCAGGAGCTGGTGCTCTGGTGCCCGCCGTAGTTCAGCCCCCATTTCCCCCTGCTTGTGCAAGCGAAGCAGCAGCAGAAGCAGAAGGCTGGCGTTATTTTGATCACCAAGCTCTATTCAGTGAATACACTTGATTAATTCCCTCCTTCTTCTCATGGATGCTATTTTGAATGGAAAATCACCCTGGAGAAATAAATCTCTACATTGCTTGTGTGCACAATACTTTGTCCCTTTTACGTACCAATCTGGAACATCTCTTAAAGACCAGTGTGGTAAAGGCTGGGTCCTCACCTCCTGTTGTTGTTGAGAGGTGGTGAACTCTTTTAAG
>RJWT010011800.1:0-14157 GCA_004365215.1 Cuniculus paca
AGCCTTCAAGCCTTTGGACCGAGTGCCAACAATAATTCATCAGGAATGCTTTACAGCTCGGCATTACAAAACCTGTTAGGAGACAGATCACCCACAGCACCGCCTTTGAGGAGGAAACGGATTCGGGGCTGGTGACCTCCAGATGATTAATGGTTTTTAGCAGGGTGAACTCTGTCCTCTGCCTCCCTGGGCTGCGCGCACTCCCTCCCTCATCCAGTACGTGTGAAGGGAGAGGAGGAGGGGGAGCGTGAAGTCGACTCCTGCTTATCATAAGGAAAATGGAGAGAGGTGCCCTGTATCTGACAGGCAGAGATGTCTCATTGTTATCTCCTTACCTTTCGCTTCCGCAAACATGGCAAGGCAGGGTTTACATTTTGAAAGATGAGTAAAACGTCTCGACTCTCGAGGAGCTCATTTCTGGTGTGCATTTTTCACAGTGCTCTCAGCTTCCTGTGTGTGATCAGCACCATCTCCACTTGCCCATCTCCACTGACCCAAACCCTGACTTTACTCGGTATGATAGACAGCCCCAAAAAGAGACCACAATTTTATTTTATTTACTTATTTTTGTTTTAACTTTTGAAGCTCATGGTAACTTGATTTTTTACGTTGCTAATTTAAACCCATTGAACGGTGTTACAGGCTGCTTTTAAATACCCCCAAGCAGAATCATTGAAAGAAAAACTTGTGATCTTTCCCCGTTCGCTTCCATAGGAGTCCGATTTCCATCCTTGTAACAAACGCCTGAGATAAATTATAAAGAGAAAAAGGTTATTTTAGCTCACCGCCGAGGGGGTTTCAGTACCTGATCTTTTGGCCCTGGTGCTTTCGGAAGTGAGTGATGGAACGAAGCTGCTCTGGGATGTAAAGGACAGAAGGAGGCAGGGGCTGAGGTCTCTCTAGCCCCTGTAAGGCCCTGTCCCCAGTGGCCAGGCACATAAGGCTCCACTGACTCCCCACAGCAGCAGGCTGGAGACCAAGGCTTCTGCATGTGGACCTCTGGGTGACACTGCAGCCATGCCCTGACACCTTCCTCAGCCATGCATCTTTGTATCATCGACATCCAATCAGTGCAATCCTTGTTAGCACTATGTGCTTGTTAAGCAATGTGCTCAGAGCACAGATATTCAGCTATGAACCAAGAATTGTGGTAGCCTTTCCAGTGTGTAGGAAAGAGAAATTTAGGATAACGGGAATAATGATATTTATTAACTTCTTAGGTTTAAAGCATTCTTCTGTTCTAGTGCATTGTATGAGTTATTTAATCTTCTTGATGACCATAAATATTATCCCCACTTTCCTGATGAGGAAACTGAGCTATGGGTAAGTTTGGGACTGATAGAATCAAGATCAAGTCAGGATTAGAGGGGAAGACATCTCACTCTTAGTCCCTTGACTTTGCTGGATGAAGTCATAATTTTGTCTTTCTCCTGTAATCTTTCTTAACACTGTCTTGGCCTGTGTCTAGCACTTCCTCATCCCTAGGACAAAATACTCAACACCCACAATTTAAAGGAGGACAGATTTATTTCAGCTCATGTTTTTTTGTTTTTTGTTTTTGTATTCAGTCTATAGTTGGTTGCCTCCAAAGCAGGAAGGGCATGGTGGAAGAATCTAGCAGAGGAAAGCTCATGTCATTGCGGCCAGGAAGCAGAGGGCCAAGGGAGGGGTCTGGAGAGAGATACACATATCCTTCTGGGTCAAGGTCCCAGTTTTAGGCCCATCTCCCCACAGCACATCCAGCTGTGGACTCATCTGTGAGTTAATACACTGATGTGTACAGTGATTCCATGATCCAAACATATTTCAAAAGCCCCGCCTCTAAACATATGTGAATTTTGGAGCACACTCTAGACCCAAATCACAACAGCCTCTCTGGGTCTGCTTATAAGTCCTTATAGGCGTCCAAAAAAAAAAAAAAAGAAAGAAAGAAAGAAAATGTAGCGAGTGGCTAATAAAGGATGAAACCTGCAGTCCTCCAGGTCATCTGTGATGGGTGCTCCCTCTGTGGGCCTTTGTTCTGGATTAGATTCAGTGTCACGAGCACACATGCATTTCTGCCCTTAGAACTGTTCCAAAAGTCTAACTGATTGTGTCATCACTTCATGGTATCTTTCTCAACTCTCGACTGTTCCAATAATACCTAAAGTTCTGTGAGTTTAGCTTTGCATGAGAGGTGTCAAGCTCTCTCGTCCACATGCTTCTTGTGATAATATTATCAAAGCAGCCAGGGGACAGCACAGTATTTAAGACCACCTGCCTTAGAGATGGGGCCTGGCTGAGAGATACCTCTTTCCCATCACCAGCCTGTGATCTTAAGGCCTCCTTGTTCTCACTTGGAAACTGAGGATTAAAGCGTCACTTACTTTCTGGGGTTGGAATCAGGATGGTTTGAAATGATGTCTGTAAGTGAAACACTTAGAAGTGTCCGGCGTAGAGTGAGGACTTCATGCGTATAGGTGCTGTTAATGAAATCAGCCATTTATTATATCTGCTCCCATGTTTTTCCTCATCATCACTAATTCATTTGGAAGAATCATTATCTGAATCTTACTGGGAGTTCACAAGAGACTGGGTGGATATTACACGGCCTTTTAAAAGTTTTACAGAACGTGATGTGAGTTGGCAGGCGTTACGGAAAAGGAAAAGGAAAAAGAAAACTGGACAACTTGTAAAACATATTTTCTGTATACTTTTTAGGTGAAGAATTAGAGACAGAAGACAGGACTGGAAGGGATTCTCTCTCAGCCCCCAGAAAGAGCCCATCCTGCCCACACCTTGATACTCACCCCATGCATTGGTCAGGGCCCATCCAATGGGTCAGTTCAGGTGGGACTCTTGGAGTGCCTGCTGATGAGATGGGTTACTGCACTGAGTCAGGATTTGAGGGCACAGAAGTCTAATTTAAGTTTCATACATGGCTGCTGTGTTTCTCTAGAATATAGAACCTGAGGGTAACAAAACTTTGTCCTACGTTTTAGTGGTTTCAGGGAACACTATTCTGTTTCCCCAGAATAACATGGTACTGTAGTTTGGATTTTGAATGCCCCTAAATGGTCCATGCCCTGATGGTTTGGTCCTCAGTCTGTGGCACTATCAGGAGCTAATGGAATCTTTGGAAATGGCACCTCGTTGAATAAAGTTGTCTTTGGGAGGATGCCCTGGAAAGGGATTTGAGATCTCAGTCTCTCTCTTTTTCTCCCTTTGCTTTCTGGCCACCATGAGAGAAGCATGCTGCTTCACAATGTGCTCCCTGCCATGATTTGTTGCCGCACTACAGGTCCAAAAACAATGACACCAAATGATCATCTAAATGATCACCAAATGAACTTCTAAAACTGTGAGCCACAACAAACCTTTCCTCTTTTTAAGTTGACCATCCATTTATTTGTTAGAGTACTGGAAAGCTGACTAATATATCCAGCAAAGGCAGATTTGTTTTAAGACTCACAGGGAACAGATCTTTCCAAGAGTCCAAGTTTAGTCAAACAAGAAAGATACATATCTATATCAGTAAAAGTATTTATTCAAGTCTGTACTCTAATAGTGTGAGTATACGTTTATTTGTAGTTTTCTTTTTTATAAGGGTACCAGCCATATTGGATTAATACTCACACTATTGGCTACATTCTAGGTTGATTATCAAACATGAAATATTTTCAACCCTGAAGTATTAGGACCTGAATCTTTAAAATTTCAGGAAGGGGGGCATATTTCAACCAATCACAGTAATCTTTTTTTGTTTTGTTTTAACTTTTTTCTTTTATTTGTACATGTTTGCAGTACATAGTGATTAAAATTATCATGAAGAGATGCTACATGTACATAGTACATCTTAATTCTATTTCCTTTTTTTTTTATTCCTTACTTCTCCCTTCCCTTCTTACACTTTTCATCTCTTGGTTCCCTTCCCATTTGCAAAAACTTTATTTTCATCATTTTCCCCTTCAATTCTTTTCCTTTTCCCTCTCCATATCTGCTCCCCATCTCTTGTTCACCCATCCATTTTAAAAAAGATCTCCTTCCAGTCATGTTTAGAATTTTAAAAAATGTTTGTAAGATATCTCAGGTTGTGATTGTTTTCTCTTTATAAGAAGTGGCTTATGAAGGGTTTGTGCTAGGAGTAAGAGATGTGATCACACTACCATCTTTCTATTGCTTATTGGTTCTTACAGTATTATTAGTATGTGGTTCCTCTGCAAGAGGCATTTAAATTTAAGTCTATTTGGTAAGGGTTGCTTTAATCATGAGATTATCTAGTGACACAAGATTATATAGAATTTGTAAATTGCATAGCCGGAGGCTTCAAGACCCCAATTCATTGAAGCCTACTTCTGTTGGATGAATGGGTAGGGCCAACCCTTCCAGGCTGAGGAGCTTCCTTCTTCCTTTTAGCTACTTCTCATCACTAATGTTCCAGATATTTCACATGATATGTCCTTAGAAATGGGCATCCAGTAAGGGTTCCAGTGACAAGCTGTGGATGGACTACAGTAATTTTTTTACCACTTTGAGGTAGAGAATTGGAATTAAGCCGTTTTCTTGCATCCCACTGCATTATACAACATTCTTCATAGGGAGGCATAATTGCTTTCCAGAGAAACAAGAGTTGGTGGATCTTCTGGAGCTCAGGTAGCTTCTGCGTTCATGAATGTAGGAATGAGGGGAGCCGCCCTGCAGTATTGTGGCTTTAGTGGGGTCTGCCGACTTGCTGCTTGTCTGATTTGTTCTTTTTTACCCTGCATATTAGTATCCTCACTCTCTTCCCTCTGTTGATCTTCTCAGCCTCTTCTCCATTATAGCCTTGGCTCCTGGGTGGCTCTTCATGACCTCTGTATGGCCAGGAATACGTAGCTGTGATCTGAGGCAAGGGTGCTGCTTTTTGTAGTCTCAGTTTCCTCCTCTGTAATAAAAGAGGACTAAGTACAAGAAATCTCATATTCTTTCCAGGAGCAGTGTTCTGTGCTTCCATTCTTGTATTTATTCCCCAGAAGGAAGATTACTACAACAGAGACTGATGTGGAAACTTGGCTTAGAGTTAGACTCGAATCTAACTAGAACCAATTTCCAAATTAGCTTCCGTGACCTTTCCCTTGTCTTACGTATCCCTTGTGTTAGGTGTCCTGCCCCGTGCTCATATATTACTCCTTCTTACTGCCACCCTGGATTTCATAATGCCATAAGCCATCCTCATAGACAGGGAACTCCTGCAAGCAGGTACTATTTCTTAGCTCTAATTTCTCATGCCTGACAAAATAGCACAACTCCTAACATCTAATAGATCTAAATACTTGCTGAATCAATGGCCTGAAAGCCAGGATTTAATCTAGGATTGCAGGAGAGTTAGGTGATGGAGGAAGTCATCTTGGTTTTGACTCAAGATAATTTTATGTATTCCGTTGGCCACCACCCTTGGCCAAAGTTGCCATAGTTGCTGAGCTGAGTGAATGTGTAGCCACAGACACCACCAGCAGGGAAAGAGCTGTGTGACTTTGAGTGAGTTTCCTAACTCAGTGTTTCTTTTTTCTTGTAGGGAGACATTTAATCTGCAAAGTTCCTCTCAGCTCAAATATTCTGACTGAGGTGAGTTCATGCATTTGTGAAACAGGAAGAGCTCAACTAGCAGTAATTAGGAGTATGGCATTTGAGATTTGGAAGAGATGTGTTAGGCAGAAAAACATTAGCAGGCCTGGAGACAGGAGAGTTTAGGGTGAACTGAAAAGGAGAAAGATGTGATAAAACCCACAGGAACCTGTAGTTCCAAACCTTAGCTCAAAAGAATGTAACATCCTCTGAGTGTGCTCAAAATGTCTAGGGCCCCTCCAAAGTCCAAGAGATGGGCGAGAGGTTGAACAACCTCAAGGTCTCAAAACAAACTACACGAAGACTTCCATCAAGGAGACATCCATTCAGGCGGGAACTATTCCCTGCAGTAGGCCAACACAGCCTGTTATAATTATAAGAATGATGACCTCAAAGGAAGGAAAGAAAGGATATTCTTTGAAAGACCTAGTTCATCATAGAAACATAACCTGGGACCTCTGCCTTGTCCACCTTTGCACTTTCTCTCACTGAAATTTTATCATTTTGCAATAAACCCCATCTATCATTGATGTGACAGTGTATGAGTCTTGTCTGAAATCCTTCATCAAAACACAAAGAATCAAAGTGTGCTCCCGGTTGTTTGCAGTGTTAGAACCCAGCTTTTGGTGGACACATAGTGCTGAGTTGGTAGGGCTTGCTAAAATATTCCAATCTCTTTGCTAGAAGTAGGGAATCTCTAAATATTTCTTAAAGTCTTTAAACTATGACCAAGAGAAAAAAAATTCATGAAATGCTTTCAAGGGGGAAAAGAAAATGCATACAGTAGAAAATTAAAACAAAGAATCACACAATTCATTTTTATTGTATGTATTTTAATTAGTATGTTTGCATCCCGCAGTGATTGTACAAGTCTATATCCAGTATGACCTTATCTATGTAAAGAAGACAGAAAAAAATGCACAGGAAGAAGCTCAGCAGGGTACATGGCAAAATGACAACAGCGGCCATAATGATGGGACGCTTAGCCAGTAGGTACATGGTGGAATAATGATGAGTAACTTTTCTTGCTAGGTCCTCTGCTTCTCATACTGTTCTACATTTTTGTTTTCATGAATATGTGTTATTTTGATAGCCAGAAAAACACACTTAAAGAGCCTTGAGGTTGATGACAGATAAATGATGTCCATGTGTTTTGTGGGGTTCCAGGATGGCCTGATTTGGACCTGCACTCAAGTGACCTCCTCATGGGTAGGCGAACTGGCTCCTTCCCTAGGAGGAGCGGAGTGCTGTGTGCCTTCCTAGATGGGCCTGGGGATTGGGTGAGAAATGATCACGGGACTGTGTGGCATTTAGGGAGGGACTGACGAACTCTCAGTCTCCAAAAACACACTGATAGAAGAATAGCAGAGGGAGAGGTGGGCCTCGCGGAGAGTCATGCGAGGGAGGAACAGGAGACAAAGCTTGGACACAGGGAGGAGCAGACGAAGGACAGAGACAAGGGGAGAAAAGGGGCAGATGCTGATGGGAGGGGATGCATCAAAACGTACACAGTAAATGCATGTGAGGGTTTGTTTATTGACTTAGCAATATATCTTTGAAAAACAAGATCATAGATCAAAATGCCAAACTATAAAACTTTTAAAGAAAACAGCAGAAAATCTACATGACCTTGGGTTTGCGATTTGTTGTTAAATATAACACCAAAGTGCAATTGGTGAAATAAAAAGTTAGTAAGATGTAGTTTGTCCAAATTAGAAACTTCTGCTCTGAAAGATGAGGGAAGGAGGTGAGAGAACAAACAGTGGGAGGAAGACAAGAGACAGAATGTGACAGATGTGGAAGATTCAAGGTCTGGAGAGAGAGAGAGAGTGGAGAGACACTGAGGGAGGGAGAAGGAGAGAGGAACGGAGAGAGAATGAGAAATAGGAAGGCTGAAAGAGAGCAAGGCAGTGGGGAGACCACAGAAACAGAGATGCTGCAGTCACAAGTCCAGGCTGGAAGAACGAGAGAGAGGAGACATGGAGGGCTCCAGAGACACAGAGATAAGACAGATAGCAACAGTTGATAGAAGCAGGGTTGAGACCACAGTGAGCAGAGCCAGCTCGCGGGGAGAGGTCCTTGGAGGACCCGAGTTCACCAGGCCTGGAGGGGACTCAGGGGAACATGTTCCAGCAGACTTGTTGGCGTGCAATGGACTTACTCTGAACTTTGTGAGTTTCACAGCTACCATTCCAAAAATAATTGTAATAGTTCAAAGAGATGCAATTATCAGTTACAGGGCAATTTATGAATATCTTCTATAGCCAATATTTTCACCATTGCTTTGCCCAATCAAACAGCCATTTTGTGGACCTTTAATGAGATTTTAGAACTCATTTGACTTATGAGGACACTGGGGTTCAGAGAAGTAAGCAAAACCAGGAGGCAAAAGCAGTGAACGGCTGAGCAGCTGTGAGAATCCGTGCCATCTGGCTGCTAGTTCAGGGCCTGTTGGTTATTCCGTGCTCTTCCAGGCCATGATCCAGCCTTCAGGGTACTGGGAGGGTAGGAGAATGTGAAAACATTTCAATGTGTCAGTGGTTCTTAGGCCCAATCGGTGTGCAAATGCATGAAGGTCGTGATGCTAGAATGATAACCAAGACTCGATTTCTACTCTCTGAAAGCTTACATTCGAATCGGGAAGACAACCCTAGAATGTGAAAGTAATTCCACAGCTTCTCGGGGCTTTAGGTAGGACTAACTGGAACCCCCAGTTGCTTTGGTGGTGAGAACCCGCAGTCCCCCCTGTGATTGCTGCAATACATGCTGCTGTGCATGGCCCTGTTGGGACACTGGATTCGACATCTCGTCATCTGAGGCTCAGTGTCACTCAGGTGTCTGGCTTTCCCGAGATCTCCTAAAATTGAAGGAAATGCATTTCCCATGTTTCATCAGTTGTGAAACATCCAGAGGTTCACCCCCAGGTCATCTGTGAGGTCTGTGTGAGCCAGAAGCCAAAGATGAGGACATGTGGCCCCAGCGCCCTGGTGCTGGCAGGGAGGGCACTAGAGATGGGCTCCTGGAGGTGTCAGAGACCTCAAAAGGGACGCGGGATGTGCTCTTCAGGATGCACAGCCTGCTGGGGCCTCACCCAACACATCCCCTGTTCTCTATGCATCTCTTAGACCCGGCCCCGAGGCTGAGAGTGGCAGCTGTTTCTCAGCCCTGGTCTAGAGATGCCCGCCTCCCTGAGCAGCTGGCTGTGGTGATGGGAGACGGCGGTGAAGCCTGACTCCGTCCACCTGGGAAGCCTGAACTCTGTTGAAGTTCTACTTTCTCCTCTAGGACTAAAATCAGGCTTTCCCAGGCGACAGCAGAAAGGCAGAGGTATCTGCATTCCATCTGTTTCCAGCTGCCTTTCTGCATAGCTCATCCTCACACATAGCTGATGGCTTAATATTACAAAGTGCAATGATGCATGCAACCCCGAATGGAAAAGACAACAGTGTGACTCCCCACGTGCAGGGCCCCCTTCCTTGGAGAGCATGAGCTCACTCGGGGACTCTGGAAGTCCTCAGGCACATCTGTCTCTGCGTGCAGTGTGAGTGAGCTGTGCATGAACAGGTGTGAAAAACGTTCCAGAAGTATGTCGGGAGGCTTTCCACGGACTGCTGCTAACACAGGTGTTACGTCTTCCGTCCCGGGCCCAACCACAAGTTTACCTTCTTATTTTCTAGTCATTCACTTTGATATAAGTCTCCCTCCTCATCAACCGTGAATGAGTTTTTAAATAAGTTCCCAGGAAAGAGAGGGAGGAAGAGGACGTGAGTTTGCAGACCTGGGGCTGAGCCTCCTCCCTAGGCCTCACCCTGTGAAAAGGGCTGATCCTCTACTGATAAGGCGTGCACAGGAATAATCTTGCCTTACTCACTTTACAGGCTAGGTTCAATGACGGAATGGGAAGTGCTTTGAAAATAGTAATCTTTGAGACAAATCCTAGTTATTTATTGAGCGCTCTACTATGTGCCAGGCACGGTGGAAGCATTTTGCAAAGGTTATTTAACTGAATCTCCACAGCAGTCTTTTGAGGGAGACTCTTATTTGCCTATTTTATGAGTGAGAAACTAAGATCTCATGAGATGAAGTAAATTACCTAAGATTACACATCTTGTGAAGAAAATGTAAGCTTTCTAATTCCTCAGCACAAGCTGTTTTTCTTTAAAAATTTTTTTTCTTCTTTTCTCTCTTGATTTTATTTTTTTCTTGTTTTTCCACCACTGCCTCCTCTTCCTTCCTCTGCCTCTGCCCTCTCTCTCATTTTCCTTGTGTCCCTTCTCCTACTCTTCCTTTTCTTTACTCTTCCAGTGTTCTTACTTCCTTCTTTTTTCTTGTATACTGTGTAGGGCAATGTGGCACTCACGAGGGCTCCTCACCAAGTCTCTCTCTACAGCTCAATTTGTGTTTTCTGCCCTTTTAGAAACTAGCTCAGCCTTGTGACTTGCTTTGCCTGTATGAAACTTGAAGAAGTGGCAGGTGTCCCTTCTGAGCAGGAACTACAAAATCCAGTGCTTCATTTTCCTCAGACTTCCTTCTACTTTTGGAAACATGTATGTAATTAAAATATCCATTGATTTATACTGCTGAGGAGTTAGAATGAAGTAGCTCTATTACCTGCCTTTCAAATCTGCCTGCACTGGAGGAGTGCATAGGGTAAAGTATTTGTGTGTTTTAATGTCTGAGGTTTGGGGATGTTTCTTACTGCAGCACAACTGAGTCTGTCCTGACTGATACAGAAAGCAAAGCTGTTTGGACAAGCAGATGGTAACAGGAAGAGCATGTACTGTACTGGGAGCCTGCAGATGTGGTTACTGCAGTCAGCTGTGGTGAACCTGGGCATCTCAGTTTGTTATATTGGAAAGCAGAGGGAAGCACAATGACATTTTTCAGCTGTGTTCAGGAGACAGAGATTCTAGAATTCAGAAGCTATTGATATATTAACTGAAACAAAATGGCTCATTAGGGCCTGCTAAATTTCCTACAACCTAAAAAAAGACAAAAATGGGGAAAGTGCATGAAATATTTAAGAAAAATACTTTTAGTATATGTGCTGCTGAAGCCAGCACTAAGAAAAAAGTTGTTTTAGAAAAACCTAGTTTTTTTTTTTATTTTTGGTATATGTATTTAATTCTCTATCACAAAATCACACTAACTGAAAATTAGGAATATTTCATTTGTTTGTTTATTTATTGCTTTTTTTTCTTTAGCAGAACACCTTATCTAACTCCAAGTCACCAGCCTTTGGTGAGTGTGTGCTTCAGGAATTCCTAGACTTCACAAACTTCCTATTTCTCTCCTGCTCTGATGTCCCGGAATTCTGAGCCTGTGAACTTTGTGTATTTTGGAATATCCGTTTAGAGTTTCCTTTGAAACCTGCCCCACCCCCAAATTGTGCTGTCTCAAGAGGTGATAGTCCCTGCTAACTGACTCTGGGTGCTCGTAGTGAAGAATGCGTAAGCAGGCAGAAAGCTGGGAGGAAAACCTCTGGGCTTCCACAGAGCAAGAACCAGACAGTGGACACTGCTAGTTCTAGGTCTTCTCCTTGTCTCTCAAGTTGGCCACTTCTGCCTCTCATCACAGCCACTGCCTACTCTTGTGAAACTGCTTCCATAGTCTTCCAAACAGCATCGCTGCTGCCAAGGGCAGGTACCAGGGGAGGTAGGAAGGGCACCTGGACACCCCATTTAAGGAGGCCCTCACTGTCAGCTGTTGACTGTGTTCTGGCATGACCATCAAAGTGAGGGCCTCCTTAAAGATTTGCACCAGTACCCAGCTGTGCTGCTGCCGGGGTGCCTCTCCTATCCTTTCCCACCTCCCAGCCAGAATAATGTTTCCAAAACATGAACCTGATGAGCTTCTTGCTTAAAACCCCCAAATGCTTACCACCTTCAGGGTGAAGTCATACTTTCTTGTTCATGCACCAATTCAGTGAGTTTTTGATGGATTCTTTCATTTGGCAACACAGATGAAGCCAGGCCCTGTGCTGGGTGCTGGTACTGAACAGGGCCGGAGTGTTCCTGTCCTTCTGCTACCGGCACTGGAGTGAGGAAGACAGAACGCTGCAGAGATCTAGGAATACAAAGAAGCTATAACCTCTGACAGGTCCCGGGCACAAAACGAGACCTCAGACACAGAATGGACAAGGACAGTGTGTTTGGGTTTGGTGTTAGTCACACTGGAAGTCACACTGAAATGTAATGGTCATGGGGAGAGTCCTGGGCAGTGGAACCCTTCACACGTGTTAGGATTTGAAGGTTCCGTCATGAATGGACTGGTGCCTATGGCCGGGGTGGGTCTGCACCTTGTCCCTTTTCTCTTGTTCTCTTTCTTTCCACTCTGGAGAGCTTTCTTCCATTTTTTGATGCAACAAGAAGGCCCTTACCCGTGCTGACAGTTTGATACTGCGTTTCTCAGGCTGCAGAGTAGTAAGCAGAGACATTTCCGCTCATCAGAAATTACCCAGGCTGTTCCAACCATGTAAGGAGGACTGAGACATGAAGCATATCTCAGATAGGGTGCACGTGGCCTCAAGGAGATGGTGACAGTTAAGGAGATTAGAAGGTTGAGTGTCAAGCTTTCTGAGCAGTGAGGAAAATGAATTGTAGATGAAGGAAACAGCCAGTGTGAAAACTCTGGGGCAGGAACAGACTTGGCAGGCTCAAGGAATGGATGAGAGGCCAGTGCAGTTGGTATGTAGTGGGAAAGATGAGTGAAGACACAAAGGCAACATCATGCAGCACTTGGGAGATCGCAGAAAGGACTGAAGATTTTACTGAAAGTGTAATGAAAAGACATTGAAGAATCTTGATTTTTATTTTAAAGAAAATAGAACAAAACAAAACAAAACAAAAAAACCAAAGCAAAACAAAACAGAATACAAACACAAAATAGCCTTTCAGAACAGAACACTGCAAGCAATACAGGTCTTCAAAACATAGCAACAGATTAACAATGGTTACCCTAGAGTCTCTTGCCTTCTTCAAAATGGTTGTTCATACATTTACAGACAATAAACTCAAACAAAACACAATAATATGAAACCAGATAAAACAAAAGAGTGAAGGCATTATAGGCCTTCAAATCAGACAACAAGAAACCAACAATGACTACCTTAATGTCCTCTGTTTTCTTCAAAAGAGCAGTTCCTATCTTCTCACATATTGCAATCAAATAGTAGAATACAGACTTAAACCAATCAAATCAAAGCATAAAAGCACCATTGGACTTCAGAACCTTTTCCCTGTATTTATTGGGAATTTTGTATCTTATTTAGTCTTTCAGTTTCTTATACTAGGGAGACGATGCGGTATGTACACATGTGAGTTTGGTGTGTTTCACTTATGAGTATGGTCTCAAGTTGCATCCATTTACCTATAAAAGCCTCAATGTGATCATTCTTTATAGCTGAATAGCACTCCATTGTATAAAAGTACCACATCTTTTTTATCCATTCCTCAATTAATGGGCATTTGGGTTGTTTCCAAGATTTGGCTATTACAAATTGTGCTGCTATAAACATGGGTGCACATATATCACTGTGGTATGATGATTTCACTTCTTCTGGGAATATGCCCAGAAGTGGAATAGCTGGGTCAAATGGGACTTTCAAATCTAGCTTTTTGAGAAACCTCCAGAATGATTTCTACAGTGGCTGCACCAGTCAGTACTCCCACCAACAGTGGAGAAGAGTTCCTTTTTCCCCACAGCCTCTCCAGCATTTGTTGTTGGTGGTTTTCTTGATCCTGGCCATTCTTTCTGGAGTGAGATGAAATCTCAGAGTTGTTTTAATTTGCATTTCTCTAATGACCAATGATGCTGAACATTTTTTCATGTATTTCTTTGCCATTCGTATTTGTTCAGCTAGGAAGCGTGTTTTCATCTCAGATGCCCATTTTTGGATTGGGTCTTTGAATTTTGAGGGCCTGATATTTTTAAATTCTTCATGTGTTCTAGATAGAAGACCTTTGTCTGAAGCACAGTTGACTAAAATTTTTTTCCCAATTTGTGGGTTTTCTTTTCACTCTGTTGGAGATTTCTTTTGACATGCAAAAACTTTTTAACAAGACAAGATCCCAATTGTTGATTCTGGGAAGTGTTTCCCGTGCAGTTTGACTTTTGTTCATGAATTCTCCACATACCCCTATGTCTTCAAGATATCTATCCACTTTGTTTTCCAGCAGAGTTAGTGTTTCTGTTTTAATGTTTAGATCTTTGAACCATTTTGACTTTAGTTTAGTGTATGGTGATAGGCTTGGGTCTAGTTTTAGTTTTTGGCATATGGAAAGCCAGTTTTTCCAGCACCATTTATTAAAGAGGCTATCTTTCTTCCAGTGAACATGTTTGGCCCCTTTGTCAAAGATAAGGTGGCTGAGTGTGTTTGTACTTGGGGTTGTATCTTCTAGTCTATTCCACTGATCCTCAGGTCTGTTTTGATTCCAGTACCATGCTGATTTGATTACAGTAGCTTTGTAGTATACTTTCAAGTCTGGGATTGTGATGCCTCCTGTCCTGCCCTTGCTGCCCAGAAGTGCCTTTGCTATTCTAGGTCTCTTCTGGTTCCAGATGAATTTTAAGAAT
>RJWT010011801.1:0-22962 GCA_004365215.1 Cuniculus paca
AATGCTAACAAGTGCTAGATCAGTTCCTTGCAAACCTTCCACTTGTGAAAGAAGAGTGAAAGCCACAAAGCCAGGACCATTTTTGAAAATATCTGATCTCATGCCTCAGGTGGAAGGCTGTGGACACTGGAAAGAAGGTATTTGAGACAGCAACACCAAGCGATAAGATCCAGGCAATTGTACCATATCCATTGCCTCCCTTGACCCTCCCAGAGATGGCAGCAGGTAAGTCAAAACAACATGATGCCACTTATCAGGTGAAATGAATTTCCAGACACTCATAAAAATAGAACACAGCCTTCAGCTGACTCCAAAATTTAAGTCCTCAAGATCTAGTGGACAAAAGGCAATACTGAGAGTTCTCTCCTCTGCACGTGTTTCTCCTGGGGCTCCTGCCCATGAACACAGAATAAGGAGGATGTAGTTATGATGTGGTTATCTCACTCATACGCTCTATCTGCCTACTGAACTGATACTGTGTGGTGGGTGGGTGTGTGTGTGTGTGTGTGTGTGTGTTACATGCATTCTCACTCATACAAATGCCTGATCTTGGAGAGGAACCACGGAGACGTTTCCACTCACACACTACACGGAGCCTGATAAGGTGCCCTTCATAGAGTTACAGTGTTTCACTGTCAATGCGCTGATGAGTTAAACTGTTAAGAGACATCTGAAAGCACTTGAAGGATACATCTTTGGCCTTGTCTTTTGTACCCAGAAGACAAGGAGGCGCACTTGGTCACATCCGGTGCTGAAAAACTGAACTCAGCACCATCAGAATCTTTGTGACAGATAAGTCAGAAACACACACACACGTGCATGCAAGCCAAGCCAGTGAATACTAATGGTCAGCACTGTTTGAGCCCCTGAGTTTTGCCTCGTGAATTCAAGATTCTGCTTACCCCTTCATGATTCATGTTGTTGCACCTCCCATTTCCTCTCTCTCGTGGTATGAGGGTCTTCTTACCTTTTTCCCCAGCATTTCTCCAGAAATCATCTCTCCCTGTAACAACAGTGAAACAGCTGACCCTGTAGATCTACACCATGAGGTTGCTGTGCTCAAAATACCTCACACGTCTTTAATTCCTTGCACAGATCACACCAATCATTTTTCCTTTTCCGGCACAACTTTGTTTTCATTCTTCAATTCTTTTATTTAATCACCTACCATTATCCTTGCAGCACATTTTCAGTCAAAGTGTTCCCACATTTATTCGTCACTTAATGCATATGCTCAAATGCTTATGTTTACATTAAATAAAGCACTGACCATCTCTATTACCAGAAAGAGATAGGGAACTTACATCCACTCTACTAAGTCTTAGTGTCAAATGAGTGAAGTACAAAGTCCTTGCACTGGATCAAAATCTTCCACAACACAGAATCCAAACTTTTTTGCCAGGTTGATTTATTCCTAGTCTCTGGCTTGTCCTATATCCTTGCTCTGGATAGAACACAGGTTCCCCTTACATTATCCTCCAGTGTCTGATCTGTTTGACATTGATATTTTCTCTATAATAGGGAACTCGGACTCTACATATTAATTGATGTGTAGAGAGGGAGTGATTTTAATGAAATTTGCAATCATAACTACATATTATAAATATATTTCTTCAGTCCACTAAACAGACATCTGTACAAACAAGTCTACTTTGGAAAAGAAGAATTCAGATAAGGGAAACAGTAGTTGCTAGGGTTAAAAGATTAGGGTCAATTCATTGAATGATTAAATAGTTTACAATATGTTTGCTGGTTAATGGGAAAGAGTTGGAATTGAAGTAGGTATTGGATAGAAGAAAGACAGGCGCTGAAGAAATGGAGCGAAATAACTGAGAATATAGAAAAGATTACACATGTAAGCAGATTTCAGACCAATGCACATTTTTGTTAGTACTTAGAGAAAAGAAAGTGTGTGGATGTGATACAATGCAAAACCACTGAGGAATAGATTTGCACAACATATTCCTTCAAGTTTAACTTAGTGAAGAGTGAATTGGCACCTGAGCCTTCTGTAGTGTTCATGTAGATGTTGTGATGAGCTGGAGGACAGTGGTAAAAGTTTGATGGGCCTCAGTGTATAACAGACGCTTGCTGAAGAGTTCTAAAGTTCTGAAAAGAATTAGGCATCATAGATTTTAGTGCCAACTTTGCATGATTTCTCCACTATCCCCTGGCCACTCTAGAAGGGGGAAGAAAAAGAATGGACACATCGTTTGAGGACTATTTGGACAATGTTGAACCATTTCTCTTTTTTTGGAAAATGTTATGAAAGTGACATAACTAGATTGGTTACCTGAGGTTCAACAGAATATTAAGAAACTAGAGATAACCATGAGTTGAAGAGCAAGCATACACAAAATACATAAACTGAAGAAGGAAAAGCCTTAAACAATGAAATAACATTTTAGAAAAACATTGTTCAAAGCTACCTCTACTTTCCCCACATACTATTTTACTTCCTATAACCTTAATGGCATTTCCATTGGCCCTCTCATTTGGCATGGCATGAGGCATGAATCCCTCACCCAGTATAAACAAATCCCTTTTATTCTCAACCTCTTTGCAAGGAACTTTCTCTTTGCCTCCTACCTTCAGTGAAACTTACCTTGAGCCACCAACTCCATAGCTATATTGTGAACAAAACTATTACCATAAATGTGAAATCTTATTGAACATTGAATTAGTTTATTAGACTATTGCTAAGTTATCATAAAACCATATAAAAAAACAAAAAACACTCATCATGTAGATTTAATAAATAGAATATTAGTTCGTTTGCTCTGGTTCCGTACAATAAGAGTTGATCAAAAACCATGGTATGTGCAAATTTTTTAAATTATTATAGTAAAAAATTCATTACCATTAGTCCTCCTCAAAATACTCTACCTAGCTTCAAACCTACTTATCCCATCATTCTTGCCACTTTCTGAAACAGTTCTGGAAGTGGTCTACCATTAGTATCTTTACAGGGTATCTTCAAAACTAAGTGAATGCTGCTGTCAAGTGCCACTGAACAGAAAAGCAGGCTGATACAAACACTATGATGATGGAAAGGCAAGCTGGTCAAATGATTACAGTATGTCCTCATCCACCTTATTTACCAGCTTTGGCACCCTGTGCCTTGTAAGTCTTTGTCAGAGTCAAAATGACCATAAAATTTAAGTGCTTTGAATGAATTCAGGACATAGAAGTAGCCAGGAACCTAAGTCACACATGAAAGAAGACTTCCAGAACTGCTGAGAAAGTAGCAAGAATGATGATAGAAGTGTCTTTGAAGTAAGGTGGGAGTATTTTGAGGGTTACTAACTGCACCATGTCTTTTACTAGACTAAATTTTTAAATTTACGAATTCACCATATTTTTTATCACACCTCGTAAATACTACATAAACACTTGAAATTTTTCATTCCCACCTAAAATTTTATTTGAGTGAATCTCATCCCAGAGGTTACCACTACTGTACCACTTATGTTGCTTATAACTGTACGATACAATGTCAAATTTTCCAATTATTGTGTTGTGCTGAATATCATCTAGCCTTTTCATATCACATTATTTTGCCCAATTTATCCATGTGAATTCATTCTAAAATCTGTTGAGCAGAATCCATTATTAAGAAAGCAGCACAGTTTGTCTATCTATTCCTCCATGGGTAGAACATTTCTAAGTTTCCTATGTGACAACACACGTTTCTGAGCATGTTTTCCTGACTCCACGTGCAGGGGTCCCTCTAGGGGTGGATAAGGAAGTAGAATTGTCAAAGGTGTATAAAGTTCAGCTTTCCCTAGATGTAGGAAAATTGTTTGCCAAATGATAGTACTACTTTCTGTCCAACATTTGAAATTATCAGTTTATGCACTCCAAGATGAAAAATGCTAAATTTTGTGTTTAAACAACTTTTTAATTTTTGCTTATTTGTTACCCCAATTACCTCTCCATGACTGTCCTATTTGTGTCTATTTCCCCTTATTCCCTGCTGTGTTTTTAGTCCTTTTCTTATTAGTGTGTAGGATGTCTCTGCATTTTGATAGCTAATCCTTTAAAGGATATATGTGTAGAAAATTCCATTTTGTGATATGTGGTTTCTGTTTCCCTTTTCTACGATATCTTTTTTATACAATGATTTCAAGGTAGTTTAATATTGCAAGATTTTTTTTATGTTTGATGTATTATCTGCCTAGTCGAACACATGAGTTCTGATCCTGATAGTATACACATCTTTTCTGTTATTTTCCTCTAATTTTTTGGAAGTTTTTATTTTCATAACTGATACTTTAGGAATTATTCTTGTATTATTTTTCATATTTAGGAACTAGATTTCCTATGACCCTTTGCTAAATAGTTTATTTGTTTTCCTCTCTACTGATGAACCAATTCACATCATATACCACCTTCTAATAATGCTTAATCTCTCTCTCTCGCTCGCTCTCTCTCTCTCTCTCCCCCCGCCCTGGGCTCTCCAGTCTGTTATATGGGTCTATTTGTAAGTCTCTATGTCAGTACCAGTATAGTCTTTGAATTACCAAAGGAAACTTTTTATACTTGATGGGACAATTCCTTCTTCCATATTTCATACTTTCCTTCCTCATTTTGTCTTAGGATCAGTTTGCTAACTTCCTTGTTCAAGAGAAATTTCTGATATTTGGATTGAGTTTTCCTTCAACTTAGAAATTAATTGGAAGAGAGTTGACATTGGTACATTGAGGCTTTTCAATAACATTATTTATCACCCCAATTTCTTTTCTTCTTCTTTATTAAACTTTCTTAATTTTTGAAACCAACTTTGCACCTCTTTTGTTAGAATTTTCTCTAACTTCCTCAAACTTTATTATTTTGCATAAGGCAGCTTTTTGACATTACATTTCTAATTTAATGTTACTTAATTATAATACCATGGTTTATTTCTTATGTATTAGTTTGTAAAACCAAATGTACTAAAATCTACGTTTATCTGAGAATTCTCTTTGTCTTTGTAAATAACCATATTTTCTGTGACTTCTACACTTTTGTTTTTTTCTTTCCAACTCTTACATGAAAAAATTTTCAAGTCTTTTCTCAAAAATCATGCAATATTTAAAGTGTTTTATACAGAGACTATTACTCTGTGTACTTCATGGAGATTTGTAGCCATACCATCTTGCCAAAGGGCCCTGAGCCAGCCCTTAGGGCTACCTCATTCCTGATTTTAAAACTCAAGTGGCACCATGGTATTGGCTGTGACTTACAAATCTTGTCCTGGGTTTTTTGTTTCTCATACCAGTGTATTGCCATATCTTTCTTTTGAGCTTTGTTACATATTTTTGTGTGTGTGTTTTCACTTATATGTTTAATCTGTGATATCTGTGTTTTTAATACTATTGGAACTGTCAACATCAGCTTAGTCTGATGTTGCTAAGAATCCTATCTTTGGAATCTTACACTTTCATATCATAAGAGCTAAGTTTGGTCTCTGAGCTCTCCAGGTTTACTGAGCCCTTTGAAACCTGAGATATTTGATTCTCTATAAACAAGAGGAAAGGTATCTTAAGAGATAAATTCAAAGTGCTTTAGGTGTAGAGATGAGAAGACATGCCACAATTAACCATGGCAAAGATAAGTAGATCTACATACTTGGTACCTTGCATATCATTCACATATCAGCATAAAAAAAATTGAGAAATGGAGATAGACTTAAAGATTTAATAAATTTTAGTAGAAGTCTTGTTTAGAAAAACTAGGAAATTAATTGTGATATTCTGGGTTAATGTAACAAATGGATCCTGAAATATAAAATGACTTAAAAAGAGTAAAACATCACTTCTCTCCTGGGGCCAATTGGGTGCATTTTGTTATAAATGCCTCTTCTGGATGTGAAGAAGTAGGGATACAGGCTCAGCCTACCATGTGACTCCCATTATCCCGTTCAGTTTCACTGACACTTTATATACTAGGCACAAGGGAGAGTGTGTGAAGGTAGCCCAGAATTATAACACATAGATGAACTGGCTAGATCCCAGTCACATGACCCTACCTCACCACAAGGAAGACAGGGAAATATAGTCCAAGTGAGTGACCATGAAGAAGAAAACAGCATGGATTTATCCAAGCAGCTAATATTCTTTGCCATAGTTATTATACCTATTATGCAGGATGGATCGAAGAGGAGGAAACCTGTGGTGAAGCAGTTAACGGTACATTATGGTGTTTCAGGTGCAAAAGTATGGTCTAAGCTAAAGCACTACCACATTAAGTAGAAAAATTGAGTTATGTAATAACTTTTAAACAAAGAAGCAATGAAATCAGGCAGTCATGGGAGAGATAAACTAGGAAATCATGCTTACAAGCAGCCCTCATATAAGGAAGATATAAAACAGGATTTAACTGAAGAGTCATTAAATTCAAACACTTTGATGTATGTGATGAGTAACAGTCTATGACAATCTATCTGGAGAAGTTAAAAATAAACAATACATGGTTTTCCTGTCCACGAAATCTTGCAGTCTTCTTAGGCTGGTTGTACAGTCTAGGGGGTTTGGCAGGACATGTTGACAGGATGAACAAACATGGATATGTGGTGGAGGATGAAAGGCCACGGAAATGGACTGAAATTTTACTAAGCAACAGCAGTAGTCTATAGTCATTTGGGAACCCTCATGGGGTCCTTGGGGACTGGGAGTCTGCACCAGTGACCCACTCACACCCAGGAACCATCCTTGAAGCCCACTGGGGCCAGATGTCTATGGCCAGTGACCCACAGTCATCCAGGAACATACAATGAGGCCCACAGTGCACCCATCCTCTCTGACTTTTACCCTGTTCTCTGCATCCCAGATGTCGAGGGTTGAGCAGATTTCCTCCACTATATCCCTCCACCACTTTTCTACTGGGAAGTCAGCTGGCCATGGACTGAAGCTGCTCAAACCACAAATAAACCATTTCCCACTTCGAGCTATGTAAGTCAGATATTTTGTCCTAGCAATAAGAAAGCTTGACCAATACAGTGAGTCATCAAAAGAGGTATCTAACAGCAAGAACAGAAAACTGAAGGGAAAAATCAATACAATTTTGTATCTCTGAGAGTTTGCCCAAAAGATAAAAGTTATTAAAGAGAGAGATGAAGGTCTGGTTTGAAATGAGAACACCTAAAGAGAAAACTCACTGGGATTGTTCTGGTAACTAAATGTAATTACTCTTGTGATTTACAACTTTTCAATGTCAGTATAGATACCTGCTATCTCCTGGGTTCTGGGATCACTGTGTTTGCTCAATACAAAAATGTCTAATTCTACTAACAGACTCTTATTACTGTAATACTTTCTCAAGGATTCCAAAATGAAATCTTTTCCTTATCATCTATAATGAAATTAGTGTGTGATTCTAGTTTTTCATTTAAATTGTACAGTTCTAGAATAGACATTATGTCTTATATGTTGAGTAAATATTTATGTCACATAGTTATTATTTCTCCTATAAAAGCTAATAAAGAGTCTATCTAGAGCCAAGGATTTAGCTCAGTGGTATAAGTGCCTGCCTAGCAAGTGCGAGGTCATAAGTTCCTGGTACCAAAAAAAAAAAAAAGTCTGTCTAGCCTGTAGAATATGGAATTTGAGATGATTACATCCTAGGTGTTGTGTGACAGTGCTGGTTGGGAGGATGAGCTCCTCTGGTTCACAGATTGCATTACATTACATTACATTACACTACACATAAGTGCCCAGGGGTAAATAATAACTAGAGAAACTCACCAATAAAGATTTTGACCCAATCTCTAGATTCCATAAGCTCAGATGTAAAAAACAGCTGATCACTTGACTCAAAAGTGACTATGGGAGGTTATGATACACAGTAACTGCACTAATGATGCTCAATTTCCTTGCCCTTCATGCTGAAGAAGCTATGAGAGAAGAAAACCAGTCTTCTACAATGGATTTTATACTCCTGGGAGTTACTGGTCAGCAGGAAGAAGAAAATTTCTTCTTCACACTCTTCCTGTTCATTTACCCTATCACACTGATTGGAAACATGCTCATCATCATGGCCATTCATTACAACACGCACCTACACAATCCCATGTACTTTTTCCTTGCCAATCTCTCCCTTGTTGACATCTTTTTCTCATCTGTAACAATCCCTAAGACACTGGTTAACCATCTTCTACATAGTAAAACCATATCCTTTGGGGGATGCCTTGCACAGATGTATTTCATGATAGCCTTGGGTAACACAGATAGTTACATCTTGGCTGCAATGGCCTATGATCGAGCCCTGGCCATCAGCCGCCCACTTCATTACACAACAATTATGAGCCCACGGTCCTGTGTCCTGCTGGTTGTTGGGTCTTGGGTGGTTGGAAATGCAAATGCCCTTCCCCACACTCTACTCACAGCTAGTCTGTCCTTCTGTGGCAACAAACAAGTGGCCAACTTCTACTGTGACATTACCCCCTTGCTCCAGCTGTCCTGTTCTGACATCCACTTTAATGTGAAGATGATGTACCTAGGAGTTGGCGTTTTCTCTGTGCCATTACTGTGCATCATTATCTCCTATGTTCGCATTGTTTTCACGGTCTTACGGGTTCCATCCACTAAGGGAATACGTAAAGCCTTCTCCACCTGTGGCTCTCATCTTGCAGTTGTTTCTTTGTATTATGGGACAGTAATGGGCACATATTTCCGACCTCTGAGCAGTTACAGCCTAAAAGATGCAGTGATAACTGTGATGTATATGGCTGTGACCCCAGTGTTAAATCCTTTCATCTATAGTCTGAGAAATCAGGACATGAAGGCTGCTCTGGTAAAGCTCTTCCATTACAGAATCTCTTTAGAGAAGAGACAAAAGAAATAAACACTAAGCCAAATTTACTAAAAGAAAGAAAGAGAAGACTCACATTAATGTAATTAGAAATGAAAATGGAGAAATCATAATAGACAGTTAAAATTCAAAAGACAGTAACTACTATTAAAAATTGTATTCCAACAAGTTGAAGACTCTTAAAGAAATGGACAGATTCCTAAATACATATGAATTGCCAAAAGTAAACAAAGAAGTTACAAAAATTCTAAACAATTCAATAGCAAGCAATGAAATTGAGGCAGTAACCAAAAAGAGAAGAAAAAACTACACCCTAAGAAAAAAATACAGAAGGATGTGGTAGATGCACTGCTATATTCTACAAGAACTTCAAGGACATTATTATACTAGTACTCCTCAAATTCAACAATGAAATTGAAAGGGAAGGAGTGTTTATAAACTGATTTCTAAAAGCAGTACTCTGATTCCAAAACCAGAAAAAGACTTAACTAAAAAGAAAATTATAGGTCAATCTCCCTAATGAACATAGATGTCAAATCCTCAGTAAAATATTGGCAAGTAGAATGTAGCGAATTATCAAAAGGATCACATACTGTGACCAAGGAGGTTTCATCCCATGGATGCAAGGACAGTTCAACATATGCAAAATAATAAATGTAATTCACCATGTAAACAGAAGCAATGACAAAAAATATATGATCAATGGTTCAAGCACTTGCCTGGTAAGTGCAGGGTCATGAGTTCAATCTCCAGCACCAAAATAAATAAAAAACTAAAAAAAGATCATATCAACTGATGCAGAAAATCCAATTCATGATAAATTCATGAAGAAAATAGATATAGAAGAACCTTACCTGAATCTGATGAACACCTCTTATGAAAAACCAAAGGCCAAAATCACATTAAATGGGGAGAGGGGGCAGGCATGAAAGCTTTCCCTCTAAAATCAGAAGACAAGGATGCTTACTCTCATCACTTCTGATTAACATACTACCTGAAACATTAGGCATCACAATCAGGAAAGAGAAAGAGGTACACACAGGGAAGGGAGAAGTCAAATTACCATTATCTGTGAATGACATGATCCTTTATGTAGAACACTCAACTCCACCAAAAGATTCCTAGATTTAATAATCAAGCAACAGTGAAGGAGCAAACAAAGTCAACACAAGAAAATCAGCAGTTCAGCAATATGTGCATTCGTGTTTATAGCAACACAATTTGTAATACCTAGATCTTGGAAATAACCCAAATGCCCATCAACTGAGGAATGGATAATAAAGATGTGGGATTTTTATATAATGGAAAACTCTCAGCTATAAAGAAAGATAAACTCGGGGCTTTTATAGGTAAATGGATGCAACGAGAAACCCTACCCATAAGTGAAACAAATCAGACTCATATGTGTAAACATTGTATTGTCTCCCTCATGTAAGAAAATGAAACAGTAAAGAAGATCCAAAAGGTATAATAGATGTCGTGAAAGGGAAAGAAACTGCTCAAAAGGAAACAATTGGGATGAGGGAAAAGAAAAAAGAAGGAAGGGAAAATACACACACACACACACACACACACACACACACACCCCTAAATAGCTAAGATAATTGTACTACTAATTCTATTAGTTCATGGAAAGAAACTGTGATTGCTTATATTGTTCAATCTGTTATGCATGCACATATCTTGTAATCTGAGCAACTACCCTGATAACAATATGCAATATAATGACTATTGCTAATTTTCTATCAACTTGTTTTGAAATTCTACATCGGTTCTACTGTTCTGTTTTGCTTTCTATTATTTTGTTTTCTTTTAATCTTTTTAAAATAAAAAAAATCAGTGGTGTTTCTGTACACCAATAACAAATTCATGGAGAAAAAAATTAGGAAAATAATACCATTCATAACAGCATCCAGCTTCAAGAACACCGACAGAAAAGAACCACCAAGCAGGGCAAACAATTAAACCGAGGGAAAAGGTAAAGACACAACAGCAGAAAGACCACATGACAAAAATAAACCAATATATATCAGTTATAACCATTAATGCAAATGGCCTCAATTAACCAATTAAAAGAAACAGACTGACAGAATGGATCAAGAAATAAATCCAACCATTTGCTGTATACAAGAAACCCAGGTAACCCAAAAGGAAATTCATAGACTGAAAGTCAAAGGGTGGAAAACAATACTTCATGCAACAGGAACCCAGAAAAAAGCAGGGGTACCTATTCTGTTTGCAGACAATGTGAACTTCAAACCAAGAATGATCAAAAGAGATAAAGGAGGTTACCACATGCGGCTTAGGGAAAAATTCAAAGAGGAAGAAATAACAATCTTAAATATATATGCACCAAATATGGGAGCACCCAACTATATAAAACAAATATTAATAGAAATGAAAACTCAAATAAGCAATAACATCATTATAACAGGAGACCTCAGCACCCCCTTGACACAAAGAGACAGATCAACTAGACAGAAAATCAGCAAAGAAATAACAGAACTGAATCAAACTTGTGCACAAATGGACTTGGTAGATATGTACAGAGTATTCCACCCAACAACATCAGAATATACATTCTTCTCAGCTTCACATGGAACATTTCCTACAATGGACCATATACTAGCCCATAGAACATGCTTAAGTAAATGCAAAAGAATCAAAATTATCCCATGCATATTATCTGATCATAGTGCCATGAAATTGGAAATTAATAACAAAAGAAACTGCAAAAACTCCATAAACACATGGAAAATAAATAATATACTCCAGAAAAATCAATGGATCTCAGAGGAAATTAAAGGAGAAATTAAAAAATATCTCCAAGCAAACGAAAATACAAATACAACTTACCAGAATCTGTGGGGTGCAATAAAACAGTCCTCAGAGGAAAATTTATTGTGGTGAATTCCCACAGCAGGAAAACAGAATCAACACAAATAAACAATGTGATGCTATACCTCAAACATCTAGAAAAAGAAGAGCAAGTCAACCCCAAAGAATAAAGAAGGGAGGAACTTATAAAGAGCAGAGCACAAATTAATGCAATTGAGACTAAGAAAACAATACAAAGAATCAACAAATCAAAGAGTTGGTTCTTTGAAAGAATAAAAAAAGTTGATAAGCCCCTAGCCAACCTTATTTTAAAGGAAAGAAAAAGCTCAAATTCATGCAATAAGGAATGAAAAGGGTGAAATCACTACAGACCCTGTGGAAATACAGAAGACCATCAATACCAACTTCAAAAACATTTACTCTCATAGATTCGATAACACAGAAGAAATGGACAGATTTCTAGAAACATATGAATTACCAGAGCTGGATCAAGAAGATGTAAAACTACTGAATAGCCCAATTCCAGGTAAGGAAACTGAAAATGTAATTAGAACCTTATCAACAAAGAAAAGCCCAGATTCTGATGGATTCACAGCTGAATTCTACAAGAAATTTAGGGAAGACTTAATGCCAACACTCCTCAAACTTTTCAGTGAAGATGAAAAGGAAGCAAGTCTCCCTAACTCATTCCTGGAAGCAAGTATTACCCTAATACCAAAACCAGAGAAAGACCCAACCAAAAAACAGAACTACAGGCCTATCTGCCTAATGAACATCAATGCAAAAATCCTCAATAAAATACTGGCAGACAGAATGCAGCAAATCATCAAGAAAATTGTACACCACAACCAAGTGGGAATCATGCCAGGAATTCAAGCATGGTTCAAAATATGCAAATCAATAAATGTAATACACCATATCAATAGGGCCAAAGATAAGAATCACATGTTCATCTCAATAGATGCAGAAAACACTTTTGATAAAGTCCAACACTCATTCATGATAAGAAGCCTATAGGAAATCAGAATAATTGGTCTTTACCTCAATCTGATAAAAGCTATATATGAAAAACCAACAGCCAGCATCATATTAAAAGGTCAAAAACTCAAAGCTTTCACTCTAAAATCAGGAACAAGACAAGAATGTCCACTATCACCACTCCTATTCAATATAGTTTTGGAAATGTTAGCCAGAGCAATTACACAAAACAAAGAAATAAATGGAATAAGGATAGGAAAGGAAGAAGTTAAATTATCATTATTTGCAGAAGACATGATAATCTACACAGAAGACCTCCAAAACTCCATTGAAAGACTTCTTGATATAATAACCAAATTCAGTAATATACCTAGATACAAAGTCAACACTCAAAAATCAATAGCATTCCTGTACACAAACAACAAACTCACTGAGAGAGAAATAAAAGAAAATACATCCTTCACAACAGCATTCAAAAAAAATGAAACACTTAGAAATCAATCTAACAAGGGAAGTAAAAGATCTTTTCAGTGAAAATTACAGTACTCTGAAAAAAGAAATCAAACAGGATCTCAGAAAATAGAAAGACATTCCTCGTTCATGGATAGGAAGAACAAACCTTGTGAAAATGGTCATTATCCCAAAATTGTTATACCGATTTAATATAATTCCAATTAAAATACTGTTAGCATACCTCACAGATCCTAAAATTCATCTGGAACCAGAAGAGACCTAGAATAGCAAAGGTGATTCTGGGAAACAAAAGCAAGGCAGAAGGCATCACAATCCCTGACTTGAAGTTATACTACAACACTACTGTGATAAAATCAGCATGGTACTGACAAAAAAACAGACCTGAAGATTAATGGAATAGATTAGAAGATACAACCACAACTAAAACAATACTCATTCACCTTATCTCCAACAAAGGGGCTAAACATGTTCACTAGAAGAAAGACAGCCTCTTCAATAAGTGGTGCTGGAAAAACTGGTTTTGCATATACCAAAAAACTAAAACTAGACCCATGCCTATCACCATGCACTAAACTAAAGTCAAAATGTATCAAAGATCTAAATATTAAAACAGAAACACTAAATCTGCTGGAAGATAAGGTAGGTATAAATCTTGAAGACATAGGGGTAGGCAGAGAGTTCATGAACAAAAATCACACTGCACAGGAAATACTACCAAGAATCAACAACTGGAATCTCATCTTATTAAAAAGTTTTTGCATGTTGAAAGAAATCTCCAACAGAGTGAAAAGAAAACGCAAGAATTGAGAAAAAAATCTTAGTCAACTGTCCTTCAGACAAAGGTCTTATATCTAGAACATAGAAAGAATTTTTAAAAATCAAGCCCTCAAACTTCAAAGACCCATTCCAAAAATGGGCATCTGAGACGAAAACACACTTCTCAGCTGAAGAAATATGAATGGCAAATAAATGCATGAAAAAATGTTCAGTATCATTGGTCATTAGAGAAATGCAAATTAAAACAACTCTGAGATTTCATCTCACTCCAGAAAGAATGGCCAGGATCAAGAAAACCACCAACAATAAATACTGGAGAGGCTGTGGGGAAAAAGGAACCCTTCTCCACTGTTGGTGGGAGTGTAGACTGGTGCAGCCACTGTGGAAATCAGTCTGGAGGTTCCTCAAAAAGCTAGGATTGGAAGTCCTATTTAACCCAGCTATTCTGCTTCTGGGCATATTCCCAGAAGAAGTGAAATCATCATACCACAGTGATATATGTGCACCCATGTTTATAGCAGCACAATTTGTAATAGCCAAATCTTGGAAACAACCCAAATGCCCATGAGTTGAGGAATGGATAAAAAAGATGTGGTACTTTTCTTCAATGGAGCACTATTCAGCTATAAAGAATGATCACATTGAGGCTTTTATAGGTAAATGGATGTGACTTGAGACCGTATTCATAAGTGAAATAAACCAAACTCACATGTGTAAATGCCACATCATCTCCCTAGTGTAAGAAACTGAAAAACTCAGTAAGATACAAAATTCCCGATAAATATGGGGAAAAGGTTCTAAAGTCCAATAATCTTTGATTTGATTGGTATAAGACTCTTTTCTACTATTTGATTGCAATATGTAAGAAGATAGGAACAGCTCTTTTGAAAAACACAGGACATTAGGGTAGCCATTGTTGGTTTCTTGTTGTTTGACTTGAAGGCCTGTAATGCTTTCACTCTTTTGTTTTATCTGGTTTCATATTACTTTGTTTTGTTTGACCAACCATTTTGAAGAAGGCAAGAGACACTAGGGTAGCCATTGTTAATCTCCTGTTGTTATGTTTTGAAGACCTGTATTGCTTGCAGTATTCTGTTCTGAAATGCTATATTGTGTTTGACTCTATTCTGTTTTGTTTTGTTTTGCTTTGTTTTGTTGTGTTGTGTTGTGTTGTGTTTTGTTCTGTTCTGTTTAAAATAAAAGAAAAAAAAAGAAAACAGAAATTATGGTAGCCACAGTTGATTTCCTGTTATCTTGTTTTGAAGTCCTGTGTTGCTTGCATTGTTCTGTTCTGATCTGCTTTGTTCTGTTTTGTTTTGTTTTGTTTTGTTCTGTTTTGTTTTGTTTTATTCTCTTTAAAATTAAAAAAATAATAGCATCCAGACAAATTAATACCCTGTAATTAACTTAACCAAAGAGGTGAAACACCTCTACAAAGAAGACTACAGAAGACTGAAAAAGGAGATTGAAAAGGACATCAGACTCCCCTGTAAGCAACCAGCCGACCCAGAGAAACACAGGATGTGATGATAACTATTGAGGTGAAATGGAATTGGATGCCTGTGGTGCTTTGGTGTTTCACTGACCTTGCAGGTCTAGGGCCAGTGCTCTGATCATCTGTTCAGAAGACAGTGGTACGCAGTGTTGTATCTAGGAGGGCCTCCTTCTGAGGATGGTAGCCATTGCTGATTCCCTATAATCTCATTTTGATGTCCTATATTGTTCATTTTTTGTTGGGTTGGGTTTTATTCTCTTTTGTTTCCTTTTGATTATGTTATATCCGATGGCATGAGCAGTTATTTCAAAGATAGCAAGATATATTATGGTAGGCATTTTGGATTTACTATTGTCTTGTTTTGAAGTCCTTTATTGCATCCATTGTTTTGTTTTTATTGTTTCTATTCCACCCTGTTCTGATTGATTTTTACTATATCCAAAGGTATCTGTAGCTATTTTGAAGACAACAAAAGGCATTATGGTAACTATTGTTGATTTCCTATTGTTTTGAAGTCCTATATCACTTACACTGGTTTGTTTTGATTGGTTTTATTCTGTTTTATTTTCCTTAGTTTTATCTTCTTTAAAATTTAAAAAAGGGACATCAGAAAATGGCAAGATATCTCATGTTCTTGGATTGGCAGAACTAATTTTGTCAAAAGGACTATTCCAAAACTGATAAGTAGATAACACAATCCCAATTTTAAAAAATCTACACTATTCCTCACCAAACTAGAGAAAAAAAACCCTAAAATTCATATGGAACCAGAAGGGACCAAGATTAGCAAAAGTAATCCTGACCATCAAGAGTAAAACAGGAAGCATCACAATATCTGACTTCAAGTTATACTACAAAGCTATTGTGATTTAAAAACCAAAAACATTGTGTTGGCACAAAAACAGACATGTAGATCATTGGAACAATATAGAGGATGAAGAAACAACCCAAACAAATCAGTTATTTGATCTTTGACAAAGGGGTCAAAACCTCACGTTAGAGGAAAGATAACCTTTTTTAAAAATCGTACCAATCCAGGCATGGTTGCACATGCTTGTAATCCCAGCCCAAAGAAAGCTGAGGCAAGAATCACCATGAGGCCAGCCTGGCCTACATAGTGAGTTTAAGGCAAGCCTGAACTACATACTGAGAACCTGTCTCAGAAAACTAGAAAAACAAAAAACGGTGCTGTGAAAACTATCTGGTTATATTCAGATTGGACCTATATTTCTCACCATGTTAAACTAAAATCAAAATGAATCAAGGATCTAAATATTAAAACAGAAACAACCTACTGAAAAATAAAATAGGTAAAACTCAACGTTATTGAGGTAGGACTTTTTGAACAGAACTCCAAATGCACAAAAAATAACAGCAAGAATCAACAACTGGGATTACACCAAATTAAAAAGTCCTATTCAGCTAAAGAAACAACCAACAGCTGATTTCTTGATGACTGCCATTCTTTCTGGCATAAGATGAAATCTTAGACGGAGGGAAGAGGGTGGGATGATGACACAAAATAAAAAGAACCAAGATATGGGCCAGGCCTGGTGGCACACACCTGTAATCCCAGGACTTGGGAGGCTGAGACAGGAGGATGGTTGCAAGTTAAAGACCAGCCTGGGCTACAAAGTGAGCTCAAGGCCAGCTGAATGGCATCGTGAGACCCTGCCTCAAAAAGACAAGGGCCAAGGATTTAGGGGAACCAAGAATGTTAAGTATATGCACCTGTTCAGTAAAATGAATGTAAACATCATGCACTGGAAAGACATATACTAACCAGACAAACTTTTTTAAAAATCACTTAATTAGAGATTAAGTTGCCAAAGTAATTTCTAAAAGAAAACTGATCATTATTTACTGCATTTAGTATGTTTAGAAAGCAGGTAGATATTTGAAAAGCATATTTCATGCCAGTGGAAACTTTATTTAGATATTTTTAATGCTCTAACTCACCCCAAAGTGAAACATTTTATTTTGAAAATATCAATAAAGTGATTGCCTGCTGGAAATGTGAGTCTTTTTCCATCTAATTATTTTAGTTCAATTAAATAAAAGGAGTCAAGGAAACATTGGACTTGAAGAAGCCTAACTTCCTGTGAAATGTGAAAGAAGTCAGCACTAATTTCAGAAATTCGATTGTAACAAAAGATCTACCCCTAAATGGGTAGTTGGTATTCATCCAAACTACAATACTAATAGCAACTCTGAGGGAAAGCACTAAGAAAAGAACTCAGAATTATATAATTAAAGGGATTCAAAATAGCTGAAACAGAGGAGGAGCCATGTTGAAGTTACTCAGAGAAAATCCACCAAAAAAAACGAGTAATTGGAAGAAAGAGAGGAACATAAATCCTAATGCCAAAATCCATCTGAAATAAGAGATTTGTAGAACAAACAAAAAAGCTGATCAACCGCAAGCATAGCAAACTCAAGCCACACGGGATAGATCTGTGATACAAAGCCCCTTGCTTCGTTTGCCTTCCTCCAAACAGAGGACACTGCAGCCCAAAAGCAAATTTCACCAGCATACACAGGGGTAGGTAACCAGGAAGCCACTCTTTCCCCAGGGGGCCACCAGTTGGTTTTTGTTTTGTTTTGTTTTTCCTTTTCTTTGTCCTGTGCCATAACAGCAACAAGGTTAGGGACCACAGCAGTTGCAGTACTCTTCCTGCCATGCTCCCAAAATTTAAGCAGCCTTGAGCCATGGCAGGGCAATGAGTGGGATGTGAGTACTTTCCCTCCCCAATTCCCAATGGCATGACATAGGAGAGAAAAGTGGGACCCAATCAGCCTTTGACTGTCTCTGCAGTGGCAACAGAGGCAGTCACTTGGCCAACAAGACTTCCCATGCTCTGCTCCCAGTGGTGTGAGACAGGAGAAAGACATGTCAGTGGAGTGGAACACAAGAGGCTGTGAAAGAGCCAAGAGGGTCCAAATGTACACAGGACTGGGAGCAGCCTTAGGCAGTCTCTGTATGATGGTGCCACAGCAACTGGGAGAGCAATGCAGAAACAAACAGGGCCAGGCCACCAAAGGATATTGAGAAAGTTTCTGACTGAACACTCTGATCCCAGCCCCACATCCTGAGGCCAAGACCAGCCCCATGCCCAGCACTAATCCCACTACCGAGTTGGTGGTGTTACAATGCATAGATTTGAGTCCTACCTTGAACACTGCCACAGACCTGTGGACAACAGAGGAATTTTATTGCTTTTTATTGTTTGTTTGTTTTTGTTTGCCTATTTCTAATTATTTTGCTTGTTTATGTTTTTACTTTTAACTTATTGCTTATTGCTTTTTACTTATTGCTTTGTCTTGCTCATCTTTTTCCTCTCTCCTTAACTATATTTCTTGAGTGAACAATGTCACTAGTCTTTCAGTTTTATCTCAATACTCTTTTGCTTTCTCCTTCATTATTTCCCTTGTATCCTCTTCCCCCATTTCACAAAGTTTGAATAATCATTTATTGTCTGTTAGCCTACTTTCTACTATATTTCTCATCATTTATCTCTCTATATTTTCCCTTCCCCTCTTAAATTCTCTCCCAAAGGGTAAAATCACTCTAAGGGGAAACTCACTGCATATAAATTTCTGGTTTATTATGGGTTTTGTTGTATTACTCTGGATCTTGCTTCTACAGTTAAAGGTACCATATTAATAGTTGCCACTATTTGTTAGTTTATAGGCTGCGCTTGATGATACTGTTATTGCTAATTGTACTACTTTAGCCAGGGTGTAATAACTCTTATAATTAGTTGTTGTCCCTTGTATGACAACATTGTGATTGTCTGAGGTCATAATCATCACCATAGTCCAAAGGACTGTGTACTGGGTCAAATAGAGAACAACTCCTCATCCCTAATAAATTGGGAAGATAGCATCTTGGGACAGACACAAAGGCCAAGAACCAACTACACATAGAAGATATCAAGAAAAAGATATTTCCTGGGGAAGCCTTAATGCTACTGATAAAGTTACATACGATAAGCAATTTACAAGCATCAACACATAAAACATATTAAAATTTAAAAATAGAAAATAAAAAATGACAAGACTCAGAAGCAAAATGCAGTCCCAGACCTCCAGCCCACCCAGGACAAGTCCAGGCAACGAGACAGAGAAAATCAGAAGCCACCCACCTGAATTTTCTGAAATGTTAGCAACAGAGGTAAAAACACAGATGAATGAGGCCACAGAAAAAAATCAGATCAGAAATAATATGTCAGGTAAAAAACACATAACAATCATAATGAAGGACTTGCTCAGTGAATCTAGAGTAGACACAGATTTTCAAAAATAGAGGAGCTTAGGAAAGTGGTGTTAATCATGAATGTCCAACATGAGAAAGAAATGGAATCCATGAAACATTCAAATGGATATGTAGGATATTAAAAATTACACCAAAAGTATATACAGCTGAATAAACCAAGGTGACGACACAATATCAGATCGAGAGGACAGAATTTTGGGTAGCAATCACAAAAAGAAAGACTTCTTAAAACTATCAGGGACAATGAAAAAAATCAATCCAACAACTGCAAGATGGTGCAAAGAAGAACAAAGTAAGATTCATCACAGTCATTGAAAAAACAAGAGATAGCACAGATGACTTTAAAAATCTATTTACAGAAATAACAGCAGAGGTACCAGAGGCAGTGGGCATTCCCATCACCTCTCCACCATCCTAGAAACCCAGGTGAAGGACCCCAGAGATGGCTGCCACCCCCATCACAGTTTGCCATCCCAGGAACCCAAGTGAGGGGCACCTGATGCTGCAGCAACCTCATCAGCCCCACACCATTGTGAGAACCCAGGTGAAGGGCACCAAAGGTGGTAACCACTCCCATCATTGCTCGCCATCATGGGAACCCAGGTTAACGGCACCTGAGAAGGGCCACTCCACTTGCTACTGCCAGGAGTGAGGTGAACTACTTGGAAAAGCCCAGAGACCAGAAAGAATGCCAGCAACACTGTACTCAACATGGTCCCAGCTAAGATACACTGGATGGCCAGGAGAGACTCATGGTGTGAATACTCTGAAGTGACAACAACCATAAGAGCTTACAGGTGACTGAGGCCTTTGCAGGACTGGCAACCAGCTTGGGAAGAATCCAGAATTCAACAGAAGACATCCTTGAAGAACACATTTTTCCTAGAGAGGCCTTGATACTAGTGATATAGCTATCTACTACAAAAACTCACAAGGATCAGCACAAAAAACAAAATAAAAAATTTTTGAAATAGAAAATCACAAGACAAGAAGAAGCAATATGCAGTCTTGACCTCCAGCCCACTCAGAACAAGTCCAGGAGACATCAACAAAGAAGAAAATGAGAGAGACACACCTGAAATTTCTGAAATAATAGCAACTAAAGTAAAGAAACAAATCCATGAGGCTACAGAAGAAATCAGATCAGAAATAATCTCTCAGGTTAAAAAAGAAATGTCAACATTTTTAAAGGAAATGCTCAGCAAATCTAGAGTAGAGATAAGAAAATAGATGATGGTAGGAAGAAGATGGAAATCATGAATGATCAATACATGAAAGAAATAGAATGTATGAAACAGATTCAAGCAGGTATCCAGGAAATAAAAAATTCCATTGAAAACTAGCAAAACCACTTGAATGAAATTGAAGACAGACTTGCAAGCCTCGAAGACAGGATTGCACCTAGTGACCATTAAAGGAAAGACATCTTGAAAATAACAAAATATCAGGAAAAAAAAATTCAACAACTACAAAATGATGCAAGGAAAAATAATATACAAATAATTGGTGTCAATAAAAAAGCAGGAACAAACACAAATGACATAAAAAGTTGCAAAAGTAGTAGCAGAAAAATTCCCAAGCCTGGGAAAAGAACCTGACATACAGATAAGTGAGGCATTTGAAACCCAGTTAGCCACAACCAAAATAAATCTACATCCAGACATATAATAATCTAGATCCCAGAAATTCAGCAAAAACCTGGAATATTAAAAGCTGCTAGAGAAAAGGAATAGATCACCTTTACAGGAAAGTTAATCAGAATCACAGCAGTCTTCTTAACACAAACTCTCAAGACAAAAAGAACTTGGAGTGAAGTATTTCAAGTCCTGAAAGAAAATGACTTCCAACCCAGATTGATGTACCCTACAAAACTATCTTTTAAATTAATGGAGAAATAAGATACTTCCACAACAAAGAACAACAGAAGGCACTCATGACCACCAAACCAAAATTACGAAGGGTATTGAAAGATATTCTATACAGAGACAAAAATGACCACAATTCCAAGAACAATAACAGAAAGAAACCAACGAGCAGGGCAAGCAATTAAAAAGAGGGAAAATGTAAGGAACCAAGAGCAGGAAAATAACAAGACAAAGACAAGTCAATACTTCTCAGTTATTACCATCAAAGTAAATAGCCTCAACTCACCAATCAAAAGAAACTAACTAGCAGAATGGATCAAGAAACAAGATTCAACAATATGCTGTATACAAGAAATGCATTTAATGCAAAAAGAAAGTCATAGACTAAAAGAAAAAGGATGGAAAACAATACTCCATGCAACAGGAACCCAGAAAAAAGCAGGTGTAGCTATTCTGTTCACAGACAATGTGAATTTCAAACCAAGAATTATTAAAAGAGATAAAGGTCACTACATACTTCTTAGTGGAAAAAATCAAGAGGAAGAAATAACAACCATAAATATATATATGCATCAAATACAGGGGCACTCAACTATATAAGACAATTATTAATGGACATGAAAAAACATGTAAGCAATAATACAATTGTAATGGGGGACTTTCATACCCATCGTCATGAAGAGGACAACAAAACAAAAAATCAGCAAAGAAATAATAGAATTTAATCAAACCTGTGAAAAATGAACTTAGTAGATGTTTACAGAACGTTTCATCCAACAACATCAGAATACACATTCTTCTCAGCAGCACATGGGACATTCTCTAAAATAGACCATATACTACCCACAAAATATGTTTATGTAAATACAAACGAGCTGAAGTTGTCCCATGCATATTTTCTGACCATAGAGCAATGAAATTGGAAATTAATGACAAAAAAAAACTTCAAAGGAGGAGGAGCTAAAGATGGCAGAACAGTAAGCAGCAGAGTAAACAGTCTCTCTGAGAGATACAGTTCAGATGCTGGAATATAACATCAGGGAGAGGACAAGAAGGAAGGACCTGGGTCCCCTGAACCAAAGAAGAATCTAAAATATGACTTGAAGCCCACAAAGAGAATAAAAAGAATTTAAATGAAGAAGAAGGTGGTGGCTGGCAGTGCCTCAGCCTGGAGCTGGATCCACACTGCCAGAAGACCTGCTGAGCCTGGAGACGCACGGTCACGGTTGCGGTCATGGTCACAGCTGCGGTCAACCCCGGAGGTCTCTGCAGAGAGGCGCAGTAGTGAAGGAGAGCTGCGGGCATGGAGATCTGTGCTGGCAGTGGGTGAGTGTTTGGAATTCCACCCCACCCCCCACCCCACGGGAGAGAGTGGTCGGCCGGGCTCCATCTTGGAGTTGGGCCCGTTGTGCCTGCCTGGGGCCAAGACTGCTAACTACTGGCGTCAGCGCCAGGTTGTGGGCGGACCC
>RJWT010011802.1:0-22961 GCA_004365215.1 Cuniculus paca
CAAATGAAACAACAAAAAAAAAAGGTTACTGGCACTCTTTAAACGACAAACGCCAATCTTGTAGAAATGAAACACCCAGTTCCGAAGTGCTGGGTCAGCAGCTACCCAAGGAACATGGTGTGGAAAAGTGAAACTGCTATTTCCTGGAACTAGTGCACAAAAGAATCAATAAATTGGGGTGCAAAGATACTTTCCCTCTGTTGGAGAATTAAAGGACCACATTCTCTGTTAAGTGTTGAAGAGTTGAGAGAGAATATAAAGATCAATCCATGTAATTCTGTCAATTCCTTGTTTTCATTTACTTGCTCCTCTGTTTTCCCTGTTCTACAGTTATGATTTATAGTAGGGTATCTCCCTGTTAAAATTGGTTTTACTTTTTATAAAGGTAGTAGATAATTATAGAAAATTTTTATAAGGGCAGATGGAAACAAAAAAATTTCCTGAGAGGCAACCATCCAATACAAGTACAATAACATTTGGTTAACATTTTGCAAATCTTTTGCTATTCTAATGGTTGTAGTGGGGCCAGGGATATCGCTAAGTGGCACAAGCACCTGCCTGGCAAGCATGGGGTGGTGAGTTTGATCCCAGGTACAAAAAAAAAATCTAATGGTTGTAAATAGATAAGTTAGACAGCTAGGAGAGACCGGAGAGAGAGGGAGAGAGAAGAGATGAAAGATAGATTAGATATATAGGATAGAAATAAATAGATGGACACAATAAACATAAAATTTACATAAATAAATTCAAATTATATCTGCCCTTTTTTAATTTGATAAGATGCTGTAGAGATCAGCATAGGAAAACTATATATAGGAGATATATATATATATATATATATATATAATCATCCTAATACCCAGTATGTAAATAAACAGTAATTTGTTAAGCCAGGTCTCTCAAATTGCTCACTCTAGTTCTTTCTAACTTTTCCCTATGATAAACAATGTCATCATGATCAACCTAACCCACATAGCTTGGCAGAACTGTCCCAGTACCTCCTCAGATGCATCTAGCTCTAGGGTTACGGTCAGAGAATGTGCCCTGGAACTTTCTGAGACTGCTGTGATCTCACTGTTTGTGCCCCTCCAAGATTCAAAAGTGGAAGCCTAACCCCCAAGGTGAAAGCACTGAGAGGCACAGCCTGGAGGTGGCATTGGGTGATGGAGGCTCCACCCCATGAGCAGGACCAGCATCTTGTCAAAGAGGCCCAAGGGAGCTTCCAGGCCCCTCTGCAATGTGAGGACACAGAGAAGACGTGGTCCTTGAGGAACAGGCCCTCCCTCAGCAGACAGTGAATCTACTAGTGCCTTGATCTCAGGCTTCCAACCTACAAAACTGTGGGCAAAGACCTTCTTGTCTTATAAATTACACAGTCTAAGGTATTTTGTTATAGCAGCTCCAACTGACAGAGACAGATATTCAAGTTGCTTTCCAGAAAGATTGTGGAAATATTCACTCCCACCAGTGGTACAGGAGAAGCCTGGGACCCTGCACCCTTGCCAGCATCCAGCATGCTGTGAGATTGCATGCTTGCCAACATGATTGACAAGGGCTTCTCACTACTATCTGCCCTTAGCTGGGCACAATGGGGTGAATATACTTCTCATACACTCTGATAACAGACCAGGTTATTTCTTCCTGTGTCAATTCCTTACATAAGTCTGTTGCTCACCAGTAAATTGCTCTTTTTTGTTATTAATTTGTAGGTTTTAAATTATACCTTTGCATCCTTCCCATGAGCCAGAAGCAGACATGCGGGCCAGGAGGAAAACCAAGAAGCCAGCTTGCCTCCCACCCAGAGGACCAGCTGACATGGAGGCTGGGAGACAAGAAGAGAGCTGCCCCTCCCAGTACCCACCACAAGCAACTGGCTGATTCCAGGGAACACAGGCTGAGATTATAGCAACTGAGGCACAAAAACAATTTAATGCTTGTATTGCTTGACTGACTTTGCAGGCCTAAAGCTGGTGTCCAAGCAAAAAAATAAAATATACCCTTGGTCTTCTTCTGTCCTATACTACAAATGTGCTCTCTGTTTGTCATTTTAATATTGTCAGTGGTGCTTGTTTTGTTTCATGTACATGACTTTCTGCTATTTTGCCAAGCAAGCCTATTGCTTGTGTATAGACTTCGTACTATGTTCATAAGAGACTCCTGCACCCCAAGATTAGAGATCATTCACCCAAATTCTCCCCCAGCAGTTCTGTGCCTGTGTTATACACAGAAACATTCCACTTCCTCATGAACTGATCCTGATACAATGAGCAAAGCGCAAGCCACTCTTTCATCCCAGGCAGCCAACCCCTTGCCTCGGTTTCTCACCTGAACAGGCTACAGCTGCCCCCACTGATTTAAAATGTTTCTTTCAACAGCCAAGCATGGTGGTGCATGTCTACAATCCCAATGCTAGGGAGACTGAGGCAGCAGGATCACTGCAATTTTAAGGCCAGCCTAATCTACATAATGAGTTCAAGGACAACCTGAGATAAAGAGCAAAAGCCTGTCAAAAAAAAAGAAAGAAAGAAAGAAAGAAAGAAAGAAAGAAAGAAAGAAAGAAAGAGAAAAGATAAACATACACAAAATGCTTTCCCTGACAGTTATGGATGGATATACCAGGTGCTTTCTGCACTCTTTCTTTTCCCTTTTTCTAGCCACCTGTCCCTGCTTCTTACTAACAGGATGTGGACTGCAGTGATGTTAGATGCTTCTGTAACACTTCATGTGGGTGGAAGGGATCATGTGCACCTCAGCCTGTCTCCCACCGACTGTAGCCAGAACCCAGACAGACACCTGCAGCAATGATGGGAGGACTCTGGAAAGCCAGTGCCCACAAGTAGGCCTTTCAGGGAAGAAAATGAATTATCTAAGAACGAGTATTAGGTAATGGGCTTCCTGGGATTTTTCCCTTTCAAATTTCCAGGAACCTAAACTCTGGAACCAGACCAAGAGTGTGGACAGAACAGGGTAAGCCTGTACCAGAGGACAGGAAGGGAGTCTGAGGGACCTGGCACAGGGGAAGCTGCCTTTCTTCTTGTTCCTTTTCCATCTCCTGGCCCCGCTCCAAAGCGAGTCCCCCCACAGGTCTTGCAGCCTTGGGAGATGGAAGACAAGTGTCCAAGCAAAGCGCTTCTTTTTAGCAGAAGAACTAGAATAGGGAGTTCCGGGGCGGAGAATCCTTATTATTTTTCTCTATCTTTTCTTTCCCCTTCATACCAATGCAAACACAGTTGCAAGAACTTTGAAATGTCAGTGTAGGAAGGTTAACTACACTTCTCTAGCCAGAACCCTTGAGGAAAGGCCCACAGGGGATGAGGGGGCTGTACAGTGAGATCCTTCAGTCTATGAGTGAAATGCAGGTTTCATCCCCAAAGTACATATGTGAAAAATGAATCCAAAGGCACAGAGCCATGACATGGCTGGAAAGGTGCCCGGCATCTCTAATCATCAGGGAAACAGCCAAAGCCACCATCAGATTGTCACTTCACACCTGTTTGAATGAGAAGAATGAAAGAATAAAGATAACAAATCCTGGCAAGGTGCAGAGAATGGAATGGCCTGTCCACTGTGGGAAAGGTAAATTAGTTCAGCATTACAGGAAACAAGGGAGATGCCTCCAAAAGTTAGAACTAAAACTCCCATAGGATCCAGTCCCACGTCTCGGTGTTTATCCAAAGTCACTGGAACAAAACGTAGAAGAGATATTTATACCTCCATGTTTACTGCTGCATTCTTCACAACAGTCAAGGCAGAGAAGCAAACTAAATGTCAATCCACAGAAGATCGGGTAGAGAAAAGGAAGTGTATACGTAGGATAAGATATTACTGAGCCTTAGGGAAGAAGGAAATCCTTCCAGTGACCAGATATGGATGACATCAATGACATTATGCTAAGTCAAATAAGCCATACAACAAGGAGGACAAATGCTACACGATCTCACTGACACGATGACGCTACAATAGTCAAATGCATAAATGGAGAGAATGCGATAGTGGTTTCCAAGGGCAAAGGAATGAGGGAAATGGAGATGCGTTGGTCAAAAGGCAGAAAGGTTTAATTATATGGCATAAATAGTCCTGAAGATCTAATGTTCTCACACACACAAAGCCACATGAGGTGATCGATATGATAATTGCTTGATTGTAGAAACCATTTCATGAGGTATACATATTTCCAAACGCCACACAATACAGTCTTTACCCATCAAATACACCTCAGTAGTGCTGGTGGGATGAGGGATACAGCAAGCACTTCCATCTGATGCCAAGAAACAGATGGTCAGATGTCCACAAACAAACATGGGGGAGAAATAGTAAAACATCTGAAAGAACAGAGGAAGGAAAAAGAGAAAGACAAACAGAAAACTATTAATAAGCCAGGTCACTGGAGGTACATAGCCAAGTGCACTATTAAAAGACAGAGATGATTGGATAATATCAAAATAAAATATGCAATTACATGCTGTCCATAAGAAACTCACTTCAAATGTAATAATATAAATAGGCTAAAAGCTAAAGGATGTACAATGATAGATCCTGGAAATAATGAAAAGCAAGTTGCTCACAAAGCTAAACATGGGGCTACCATATGGCCCAGCAATTCTATTCCTGAACTTTCATACCCAAGAGGGATGAAAGCATACACCCGCACAGCAATTTTTGGAGAAATGAATCAACTGTGGTGCATCAATGTAACAAAACTAACTCAGCATAAAAAGCAATGATTTACCGATGCCATGGCATGAAGGACTCTTAAAAACATGGTGCTGAGTGAAAGAAGCTGGCCACAAAAGACCACAAATGGCATGACTCCATCTATATGAAGTGTCAAGAATGGCAAATTTAGAGAAAGAAAATACAAGAGTGGGCGCCTGAAGACAGGCAGAGTAGGGCATTAGATGCTAATGGGTGTAGAGTTTCTTTGGGGGCACAGAATTATTTCAGAATTCATTGGGGTGATATTTCCACACCCTGCGAATATACTTAACAACACTGACTTGCACACCTAAAATGAATTAGGTATGTGAATTACATCTCAACAAATCTGGCTCTTTAAAAATAAAAGGGCAAGAGTGGCTATATTATTCTCCAGCAAAGTAGATTTCAAAACCAAGAAAATTAACAAAGGTAAAGAAGAATAAAATATAGTGCTAAAAAGCTCGATTCTTCAAGAACATTGATCATAAATGTGTATGCACCCAGCAACAGGGCTTCAAAATACATAAGAAATAAATGAAGAAACAAAAGAAGTAAATAAATCTCAAAATCATATTTGAAGACTTCAACACTTCTCACTCCATAACTAGTAAAACAAGTAGAGGGAAAATCATCAGGAACACGGAAGTCCTGAACAATGCTAGCCACCAACTTGGCCAATTAACATCTGTAGAGCATCCCCCAGTGAGAGCAGAATGCAGAGTCTTTTCAAGTTCATATGGATTTTCATCAAGACAGACCACATCCTGAGTCACATAATCTTAATGAATTATTAAAAATTATTCTAAATACTTGAACTCATACAAAGTCTGTTCTGTGACCATAATGCAATTCCACCAAAATCAGGCACAGGAAGATATTTAGAAATCCCCCAAGTACGTGGAAATTAACCAACACACTTCTATATAATCCCTAGGCCAAAAGTAAATCACAAGGGAAATTATAAAATACTTTGAATGGAATGAAAATGAAAACACAACTTATCAAAATTTGTGGGACGCAAGTAAAACAGTATTTAGAGAAAAGTTTATATTAGTAAATATTATACTGGAAATGGAAATAGTTTACAAATAAATAATCCAAACTTCCACCTTCAGAACCTAGAAAAAAGAAGCAAAATTAAACCCAAAGCAAGCAAACGGAAACAACTAATAAAGACTGAAATGGGAAATGAATCAGTGAAATTGAAAACAAAACCAAAAGGTAAAATCAAAAACACCAAAAGCTACTTCCTTAAGAGTATCAACAAAATTGATAAACCTTTAGCTAGAATGACCCAGAAAAAAAGAGAAAGAATAGAAATTTCCAAAATAAGGCCTATCATACAGATCTTAGAGATGGTAAATGGATAACAAAATAACACTTTAACAATTCTATGATACATTTGACAACTGGAATGAAACTGACTAGTTCATTCAAGAACACAGACTAACAAAACTCACTCAAAATGAAATAGACAACCTAAATAGTCCTGCATATGTTAAAGAAATTGAGTTTGTACTTTAAAATCTTCCAAGTAAGAAATTTCAGGCCCAAATGATTTTATTGGAAAATTGACTAAATATTTTTAAAGGGAATAATATAAATTCTACACTCTCCTCCAAAAAAATGAGAGAAGGAAACACTTCCTAAGTAATTCTACCCAGCCAATATTATCTTGATACCAAAGCCTTTGCAAAAATCAAACAAGAAAAGAAAACTATGGACTAGTTTCCCTTGTAAACATAGACAATAAAAGTCCTCATCAAGCAGGGCATGGTGCCGCACTCCTGTAGTCCCAGCACTTGGGAGGCTGAGGCAGGAGGATTGTTGTAAGTTCGAGATCAGCCTGAGCTACAAAGTGAATGCAAGGCTAACCTGAACTGCATAGCAAGACCCTGTCTCAAAAAGACAAAAAAAAAGTCCTCATCAAAATACTAGGAGTTCAAAGCCAGCTGAGGGTAATATACCCTCATTGAGTTGAGTTTATCCCTGGAAGAGGAGGTTGGATCAGCATTAGAACATCAATCAATGTGATCCACTACAACAACAAAATAGAGAAAATAAAAAACACACGTTATCTCCATAAATGCAAAAAATACATTTAACTAAATCCAACAACTATGCATGACTTTAAAACTCTCAACAAAGTAGAAATATAAGGGAACTTCTCTAATCTGGTACTAAACATGTAATAAAAACCTACAACTAACCTTTAATTAATGCTGAACAGTTGAATATTTTCAACCTACACTCAAGAATAAAGCCAAGAGGTTTACCCTCACCCTAGAGAACTGAAAATATATACCCAGCCAAAACCTGTACACAAAGCTTATAGCAGCCTTACTCATGATGGTTAAAAATCAGAGGTAACCCAATGTCTTCCTGTGGATAAACAGCTAAACAAAAACTGGAGTGCACAGAAAATGGAAGCTACTAAGTAATAGAAAGGAGGCTGGGCATGGTGGCACACACATGTAATCCCAGCGATCGGGAGGCTGAGGCAGGAGGATCACTGTGAGTTCGAGGTCATCCTGGGTTACATAGTGAGATTCTCTCTCAAAAAGAAGAAAAAGAAAAAGAAAAGAACAAATTACTAACACAACAACTTTAATGACTCTGAAATACATTACACTAAGGACACAAGCGGACACAAGAGATTACATTCTATAGGATTCCATTTACCTGACACTAGAACAGCAAAATCATAGGGTGAGAACAGATCCATGACTGCCATAGGTTAGGGAGGCCTGATTTCAAAGGAGCAAGCAGTTAGGGTCCCTGTGTGCCAGTTCACAACTCCATGAACTTGTCAGAACTTACACACCAAAGCATGTAAATTTTCTTCGTGTAAATTTATATAAAAATTTTGTAAAAGATGCGTGTACACACATGCGCGCACACTTCCTGGTCATCTTCCTATATGTAGTCTCATAGATTATCTTAGTCATTTTCTCATGCTGGAACAAATATCCAGCACTCAGTCGGTGGCTGGCTGACTCCAAGGCAGGAGGAAACTGTAAGGCAGAGAGGCCTAGCAAAGGAACAGCTGCTCACACCATGGGCTCCAGGAAACAGAGCAAAGGGAGGAGCCAGGCAGGGAAATGTGCCCTTCTGGTCCATGACTCCAGTGACCTTACTTCTCCTTAGCAGCCCCCCACAACATCACAGGCAGCTGGAACACCATGAGTCGATCATCTCCCCAAAACCCTGCCTCTGAGTGCGTGAGGCCCTTGGAGGCCATCTAGGTATAAACCATAACACAGATCTACTTTAGAATGCATTCTTTTAAGAAGAAAGAAAAGCTAATTGGTAATTTGCTTGCAACTGCATTGACTCTATCATCTGCAGAAAACTAACACATTTTTAACAGTAAGTCTCCATACCCAAGAACTAGCCATCTTTTTTTTGTAATTTTTATTTTAAAGAGAATAAAACCAAGCAAAATAAAGTAGAACAAAGCCAATCAAAACAAAACAGTATGAGTGATATAGGACTTCAAAACAAGATAATAGGAAATCAACAATTGTTACCGTAATGACTCTCATTGTCTTCAAAATAGCTGCCCATACCTCCAGACATAGTAAAAATCAAACAAAATGGAACAGAATAGAACCAATAAAAACGAAACAATGAACACAATAAAGGACTTCAAAACAGGATAATAGGAAATCCAGAATGGCTATCGAACTAGTCATCTTGATGTTCTCAAGTATAGAGTAGCTTCAGTGTTTTTCACTTTCATTCTTGCACATTTTTTGCACAATTTCTCCTAGTTTTGTAAAAATTTGCTTTGCTATAAATTTTGAATTTGGTTGCCATTATGAGTGAAATCCTTCCATTTCAATGTTTAGCTTTTTTTGTTTAAATGGAACATATTTCCAATTACTTGCTTTGTAACTGTCCCCACCTGGACCCACCACCACCATTATGAATGTCAGTCTCTAAGAAGACAGAGCTACACTTGCTTACATCAGTCACCAACAGTGACTGTTCCTCACTGTCTCGGTCAGACTTCCCCTTTCTAAGTCCAATGAGTAACACTTCGAAAACAGTGACAAGCAATCTTACTTTTATTTTCTAAGTTTCACCCACAAGTAAGAGGTAAAACAGCTGTTCGGTTTTTATTCTCAGCCCTTGCTTTTCCTGTCTCGAGAGATAAACCTGTATCCTATCATGTCACAACAGTTGTCCATTAATTAATACCAAGTGGCTTGGCAACATTAAACATTAAAGAAGAGAAAGCAAGTCATCCCCCAGTCCTACCACCCTAATTAGTCAACTGTATGTGCCCTCTGCTGTGCCCTATGCAGGCTCTGTACACTTTTGATTTAGGGCGTAAGTGTAATCCCAAAATGTCTGTTGAAAGCGCTAAGGAAAATCCTGAATTTTACATCAAACCCTATCCCCAGGGCCCTGCTGGCATGTTTTCCATCATAGCTATCAAGAATGAGGATAGGTGGCTTGGTAATAGGAAAGAATTGTAGCCCACACTACAATCTCCATGGTAATGGGAAAGAATTGTAGGCGCGACCAGAAAAGGAAGGAAAATAAAGGAAAAAACGAGGCATTGGGAGCTGGCTTCACATGCCCTCAACCTCCCCAAAGATGATATGGTTGCAAGGGAAAGAGGGACAAGGACAGCTCAACAGCATCTCCCGGTCTAAGCCAGATAAGATATCAAGTGCAGAACAGCTGATCCCAGCTCCGTCCCTGTAAGGGGCCAACTGTGTCACCTTGGAAAGATCAGCCCCCTTTAGTAAGAAGAGCAAGCTGAGCACTCAGGATGCTGCAGCCTAACTTTGCGAATCTGTTTCTTCAGAAATACAGGGCAACTGGAATAGGGTTCAGCCATCAGAGTAAGAAAATTGAGAAGCAGTTCCAGGAGACACAAGACCATAAAATCACATGCTCTCAGTGTGGGAAGGACCATAGGGTGACCTAACATAACTTCCCACTCTGTGCAGGAATCCCCTCCGTGGCATCTTGACAGCCTTTCGAGTTGTTCTGGTAATAACCAATTTGCTATTTCATCAAGCAGTTTTCGAACAGTTTAAGATGTCTAGGAAACTTCGGTCAATTGAGATGAGATCAGTTCCTACTCAACATCTGTCTCAGTTACTTTTCTTGTTGCTGAGACAAAATACACAACACTCAAAGTTAAAGGAGGAAAGGTTTATTAACTCACAGTTCGTAGAGGTTGCAATTCATAATCAGCTGGCTCCAAGGCATGGTGACACTGGGCAGCTGGGCAATGGTTCACGGTGACAGAAGACAGCAAAAGCAACAAAGGAAGGGGAAGAAAAGACTCTTTCTGTTCCTTATATTGTATTCAGTCTACTGGGATTAGGTCGATCCCAATCCAACCAGTGGACTAAACCAGCAGTCACCCACCCTTAATCTCAGCATTGCACCATCAATAAATCACACTCTAGATTCAGCCACCTCTGAAAAAGTCCTATGACCACATGAGACTTTGGGGAGACATCTAAACACAAGCCATAACAACATTCAAACACGGAAATAGGAATGCCAGGCACAGTGGCACACACCTGTAGTCCCTGCAGATGATTAAGGCAGGAGGATCTCTTGAGCCCAGGAATCTGTGGCAAGTGAGACCTTGTCAGAAAATATATATATATAGATAGATTTGGGGTTGGTAAATAAGATCAGTGGTAGTATACATACTTGGGGAGGGTACATGCTTTCCATGCCTGAGGAGCTGGTTCAATTACCAACACTGCAAAACTTTTAAAAAATGGAAAACAAAGGGAACTCTCACACGTACTAATATATAGATGCAGCTCTTCTGTCCAACACAGCTAGCTGCCTTTTCTTTGACATACTGTGAATTCATCAGCATTTGGGGAATTACAGTCATGTTTATAAAAGAATTCCTTTAAGTACAGCATATTGCCACATAGATTTAGGTAAGAAATACATTCTATCTGAATTCTGTGGAAATTCTATTAATAAGTGGCAGGCTCGTGGCCCCAGGTTACATCCCAAAAGACCTATGCAGCTGTTTATTTAGCTTAAAACTTGACCTGTAAAACGTTGGCCAAATTCTCAGGCTAATCCAAAAGAAAACGTTAGTAAATTTGCTGTGTAATTTTCTCATCATTCTATTAAACAAAACAGACAGAAGTGAGCGGCAGCGGTCAAACGTGCTCATTTTCTCCTGCGGTATACAGCAAATTGACAAAAATACAGTGGCCTAAAACAAGGCGCGTTTATGCTCTGGAAGTTCTAGAGTCCCCACGTGCAACACAGTCCCTCATCCACCGGGGTGTCGCCGCAGCAAAGGTCACTCACAAGGCTCCAGGGGAGACCTGTCTCGTTGCCTTTCCCAGCTTCCGGGTGCCATGGTGTGGACAGGGTTTCGGGGTGGTCCCACTGGTCAAGGGCTGGCACTTGACACCCTGCGTGGATGCCGAGGGGTTGTGGGCCTTTAAGGGGCGGGGCCTAGTGGGCGGAGATTAAGGATTTAAGCAGAGTGGGTCCTCCCAGAGCCCCACCCGCCACTTCCGGTCTCTACCGGAAATGCCCAGGCTCTTCCCCTCCTTGCGCTGGGTCCGCCATGTTGTTCGGCGGGACGGTGTGTGCGCTCCTCGCTCCTTCCAACTGCAGAACGGTGAGCCGGGTCACTCACTGACTGCTTGTGACGCGCCGCCAAGCCCTCAGTTCCGCGTTCACTGCAGCGACACAGGCAGCCCTTGGCCACCGCTCCCTCCATCCTCAGAGCCCGCTTTCTCCGAGGGCGCGGGGCGCTCCGCCTTGTCCATTGCCAGGGTCCTGGGCGTGGAGCAGGGCACTAGCCTGGCCCGGGGATGGCGCCATGGTCACCTTGGGGACCACGCTCCCTCGAGCGCAGCCTGCCCTGTCGGGACCGAGGGGCCCGTGGGCGGAAGTCCGCCTCCTGCCCGTGCTGGCCTAGCCGAAGGACTGGTGCGGGCTTTGTTGAAGGACTTTATGGGAGGTTTCTGTTGGCAGTGAAATGAAGAGGGGACGGGCTTCCCTCGAGGTAAATGGACAAACTTGGAAATCAAGAGAGAGAGTCTGCAAGTGCGCGCCTAAGGAGGTGGCAGAAACGGAAGGCTGAAGAAAGGGGACTGAGACCAGTGTGTGCGGGCGCAAGGCCGGCGGGGTCGCTGCCTTGGAGCTCCCGCCCCTTCCCGGCCGTCCGCTTTCAGAAGAGGCTTTTCCTACAGGGTCACAGGCAGAGTGGCCCAAGGCTGCATTCTCCTTTCCCGTGTGCACAGATCAGAGTTCAGACTTCCGACAGCCCTGCTGGGCCAGCGCTGGTAAACGACTTAAAACTGGTAAGTAGCTTCAGTTTTAAATGGGAGATGATTAGGACTCATCACATAGGGACGTGAAACCTCAGAGAGAGCAAAGGTTTAATAAAAAAGTGGCAATGTGTGTTTCCCCTGGATGCCAGTCTCGGGTCTTTTCTGTGGTTTATTATGCAGTTCTGGGGAGGGCACCTAGGGATTCACATAGATGTGCTCCACCACTGAGCCGTACCCCACCGCCTTTCCATGGGCCTTAACGGGCCATTCTAGAATGGTGGTTTAGCAGAACCATTCTGGATATTCTTCATAGTTTTGGGAGCTGAAATAGCCCATCTCTTAGGAATAATGATGCCACTACGTAGTGATTGGGGTTTTTTTAGTGGTCTTATAATGGCATCAATTCCCCCTCACACATAGTTTCTTTTCCTGCAGATCTTTGAACCGTGAAAGTGTGGAAAGTCTTGGTCCCCACACTGCTCATGTAGGCACATCATAGATGTGTCATACACGACAGCAGAACACAGTAGAAGACCACCTATATTTTTCTGAGGGTGTCATAGACTAAATGTAATATGCAAATGTGAAAACAGTGTTTAGAGTGGTAAAAATACAAGTACTTGTTTAACCTTTTTTACATTATTTGTCGTCTTAGCTACATTTGGTGCCGTTGTTTTCCAAAAAGTGAAGTATATCTTTTCTTAGTAAAATCAAAATAGAATCTGGAAATAGACCCCTACACATGTGATCCCAAGACAACTAACTGAGGAATCATCTTTTTAGTAAATAATAATGTATACTATATTGAGTGTCTATATAGGAAAAATGAATCATAACTCTTCTTTAATGCATTAAAATTAACTCAAAAATAGACCTAAAACACATTGAAGAGCTGGAACTATAAAACTTCTTGGAAAAAAAAGGAAAAAATTTACATGACCTTGGATTAAGCAAAAACTGCTTAAATAGAAATACCAAAAATCACAAACTATAAAAAACACTTGATAATTTAGACATTATAAAAGTTTAAAATTTTGCTCTTCAGATGATACTGTAAAGAAAATGAAAGTAAGTCAAAAAAATAAAACTGCAAAGCATCTGACAAGAGCTAATATGCAGACCATATCAGGAACTCTTGCCAATTTGATACAGAAAACAACTCAGTTTTTTAAATGATTAAATGATGCAAACAAACACTTCATCAGAATATACCAGTGGTAGATAAGCACATGAAAACATCATCTAGTCATTAGGCAAACATAAAACCATCAAGAAACACCCCTATATAGTCATTAAAATAGTTAAAATTTTAAACTGATAACACCAAGGACTGGTGAGGATGTAGAATAACTAAACATTTTATATGTTGCTGGTGAAAGTAGAAAAAGTGCCAGCTGTTTTGGAAAATAATTTGATAAATCCTTGGAAAGTTATACTTACGATGTGACCCAGGAATTACACTTATAGGTATTTACCCAAACAAACAAGAATTCTAGAAAACAGAAACATATGTCCACATTGATACCTATAGACAAATGTTTTTAGCAGATTTATTCGGTTGCCAAAGGCAGGACACAGTCTGTATGTTCATCAGCTGGTGAGTAGGTAAATCGTGGTGCAATGAGAGGAACCAACTACCTATACAAGTAACAATACGGGTGACTCTTGAAAGATCATACCAAGTTTTAAAAGCCAAACCTAGAAGATTATACTGTAAGATTCCATTTACCTTGCAGGTAATTAAAAGATCCAACTGCAGTGACAGAAGGAAGACTAGAGGTTGCCAGAGTGGGGCTGTAGGGAAGGATTAGCTACAAAGGGATACGAAGGAACTTTTAGGGTGATGGAAATGTTCTGTGCCATGATCTGGTAGCTATGCAATTCCACACATTTGGCAAAACCAAATCATGTAGTTAAAATAGATGAAATTTTTATGTATACATTCTACATTGACAAAGCTGACCTCAAAAAACGTCATGCAGTGGAAGCCACTGACAAGTTATAATTAAAGGCAAGTCCGAGTGTGTGGTCACTGAGAGATTCAGTGGGGGAATAAAGTTTCAGTTTTGTTTTGTCAAAGGATTCCTCTAAATCTAAGTGAACGAAAGCAAAACGTTCTGCAGAATTTTCAGAGTTTTCCTGAAGCCTCCCCTACCCCCACACTCCTGTTCCAACCTTGGTGGCTCCCCCAGGACATCAGCTGAGACTCTTAGTTTCACTTATCGGAGGGTTTTGATCACATGCTCAAAAAGGTTCTCAGCCACCGTTTCAGTGTGTACTTTCCAAGCTTTGTGCCTCAGCTGGCTGTCCCAGACCCGGAGCCCCGGTGACTCAAGTATACTCAGGAGTGCTGGCCTTCCTTTGCTTTCAGATGGCACCTGGCTGAAATTTTCACAGAGGGCAACCTTGGAGAGAGAAGGATCTTCCACGGGTGGGGAGGGACTGTCATAGCCAAGTACACAGCTTAGACTCAACTTTGTAGGAGTCTTCACTTATCCTTGGAAATAGCTTGGTGCACCCCAAGACTGAATCTACCATCTTGCCCCAGTTGCTCACCCCAGGGGGAGAACTGCCCTCTTACCTAGTCTAACAGGAGGTAGTTATTGTCAACGCTCCATTTCTGTGATGGCAATGAAGATTCTTAAGACTTACTTGCTCTTCCTGTAAATGCCCACATCCAGTGAGTCCTTGTCCCTGAGCTTCCTTGAACCACTAGTTGAAACTCAAAAAGGTAAGTGGAGCTTTTCCACGGAAGAAATTCCAAGTGGAATGGGGATATTTTCAGTGAAATCAGTTGGGGATCCCCTGTCCTCCCAGCTTTCATCTTTGGAGTTGCATCAGGGCTTCTCCCCCTCAGTGGTGTCCATGTCTGTCCTTGGTCATTATCTGTGGTGAGAGCTGTCCTGTGCATTGTACAGTGTTCTCCACTCACTAGATACCAGCAGCAGCCCCTGGTTGTGACAAGCAAAATTGTCTCCACATACTGTGGAGTGTCTTCATGGGGTACAAATCACCTGTCAGTGAGACCCACGAATTTGTTTCTTCCTTTCACTTCAGTCTCTTTTAAATCTTCCCCTCTGCTCCCCCTGCCTCTGATTCCCTAGCCTCAAACCTGCCCCAAACTGCATTCACCCTGTCATGAAGCCCACAGATCCTCCATCAGAGATCCAAAGGAGAAAGTATCTCTCAGTGGCAGAGGCAACAGCTGGCCTACGTGAGACAACTCCCAACACAGGGTGGTGAGGAGGAACTGAATGCTGCTGTCCTGAGAGTGGCAGTCCGGCAGGGAAGAGTGGTGGCCTGCCACCCACCAGCTGTGTATCACCCAGACAAGCGCAGTGTGAACTGGGGGCCCCCCACCTCATGGAAATGTACTGTACCCCACCATCCCCCAGATAATCCCAGGAAGAATGGAGTACAGGAGAACTGCTATGAAAGAAACCCAAGCAGCAGGGAGCCCTTCCCTTCTGCAGGACCTGCTGTCACAGGAACCTGGGGAGTCCCTGAAACTGTGTGATGACAAATGCAGCCCAGGAAAGCATCAGGGACACACCCATCAGGAGCAGTCTGCAGCATAAGCAGAAACTTCCTTACAGACTTCTTGGTCCCTGATTCTGATCCACTGCTGTCTTCACAGGGAAGGTCTAACAAGAACTAGTCAGAACTACTAGGTCTGAATGAAATAACTTCTGAGCTTATTAAAGATCACTTACTGTTACATTCCTGTCTCGATGGACCTATTGCAACCAGACCTTAACATTCCCAGGCTCTCCATCCATTGGGCACATGGCGACAGCAGCTGTGAATGTCCCTTTGAAAGGAAGCTCGAGTGTAGGGGCTGGGTCGCAGACTTGCCTCCCAGCACTCCCTCCTGCCCAGCACCACCTTGCCACATGAGGAAGCACATTGCAGTTTCCCTGTGCTCCATTAACGTTCTGGATAGCCGGGGATTTAGCTCAGTTGCCTAAGTGCCTACCTGGCAAGCACAAAGTCACGAGTTTGATCCCTGGTGCTGCAAAAAAAAAAAAAATTTTCTGGGTATTCTGACTGTTCACTCCTACCTCCAGAGATGCTGCCCTGGGTTTGCAGGAACAGAAAAGGAAGAGGTCGTTTCCCACAGTTTTGCCAGCCTTGCAAATACCAAGCCTGGAGAGAAACTGCTCTTCTGTACATTGGTGCCTAGCAGCTGGTCATGGCAAGGGACCCCCTTTTCGTCTAACCACGACCTCCTGTGTCTCCCCACACCCTGGCCAGCAATAGGGTACCTTTCCCTACGTCTTTCCTCCCTCCTAAGCAGCCGTCTCACACTCCGTCAGCTCTAAGACTCCAGCATGCCCTGGAACATGTTGCTGTTTCACAAAGAAAAACAAAAACAGCCAGAAGGAGAGAATGCACAGCCTCCCAGAAGGTTCCTTCCTTATACCCAAGCTGGCCCGGGGCCTGGCCTGGCCTTGCCCACAGCACAGGTCATGTAAAGAAACCACACACGTAAGTGCGTTATCCATGTAGGATGGAAAGCCCCTGGGCTTGGAGCGTGGCGTCAGGGTTTCTTCCTCTCTTGCTGGATAAATGAATGCAGTTGCCCACAAGTAGAAGAAATGGATAAAAGGAGAAAACACTTGGTTTGAAGAGAATTAGTCCAACATTCCTTTTAGGCCCTAGGAATGCAGTGTGAACAACTGGAGTTTCTAAGACAGACCTGGATATGAAACGTCCACGCAGGATGACAAATTGTGTAGCTCCAGTGAAGGGCAGGAGAAGGAATGGGGAGAGAGACTGAAATGTGGTAAAGTAAGGCTCCTGAAATGACAGATTATCTTTTGAGTGTCCAGGTGGATCCAGAGTCATCACTGGGTCCGTGTAATGAGGGCAGGGAAATTCACATCAGGGAAGGAGATGTGACTACTGAAGTAGATGCAGAGAGAGTTGTGAAACTCTTGGTTCTGGTGGCTTGAAAGTGGAGGAAGGAGCCATGAGCCAAGGGATACAAAGATCTCTAGAGATCAGAAAATTCAGAGAATCAGATTCAACCCCAGAGCCTCTGAGGGAGCGGGCCCAGCCACACCTTGCCGTTAGTCCAGCGAGACTTCTGTTGGAGTTCCGACCTCCAGAACTGTCAGGGAATGGATACTGTTTTAAGGCAACTGCATTTGTGGTAATTTGGTATGGCAGCCACAGGAGACTCATACAAGACTAAACAACTTCTGCTCTAATCCATTTCTTGAGTGACAAAACTGCAGAAGGAAAATCGTGTAATAATACTAGGCAGCAAGGTGACATGAACTGTGCCAAATCGTGTACAAATAGCACACCGACAGTTGAGAATTCTTTCATTGCTGGCAAGAATCCAGCAGGAAACTTCTCAGGCTGTGGAACAGAAAAATCTGGAACCAAAAGAAGCATAAAAGATCTCCTAGGACCTGAAACAAGAGCAGGTTATCTGAGACACCATAAATTTGTGTCAGTTATGACAAATAGGCTCACAAGAGAAGATGAAGCTTGGTGAGCAGGTAAGAGTCTATGTATAAGTGTTCTAGATTTATTGCACATCATGTGTCTTGGGATATGAGGAGCAAAGCGGTAACTAGGAAACATTTCTGTTCACTGTAAAAAGATCCTGGAATCACCAAGCCCAGGGAGGCTCTGAGGTAAGACAGGGCATACACTCAGACTGCTCAGAGCCTGACTTAAACGTAATAAAATGCCACTGTGCAGCTATCAGCAAGTCCCTAGAGGTCAGGGGCATCTCTGACAGGACAAATTAAAGGTGGGCTTTGAAGGTTAAGTAAAACCTCGAACAGACAGTGGGTAAAGGAGGGCATCCACAGTGCTTGAAGCCTTCTGAGGAAACTGGAGGTCTGTTGGCTCACGCTACTTAATAGAGTAAGAAAATGTGCCATTGGGACCTTTCCAGGGGACGGCTACAACTGGTTGAGACGTTGATCAGTGTGCAGGGCACATCATGGTACCACGTGGGTGATAAGGAATGGCACTTTGAAGCTCTGCGCCACAAGGCCCTGTATAAGGTGTATACTAGTCAGGAGACTCTTCTTTACAGATGACAAGGTAAACCAGCCTGAGGGAGACTTCATGGACTTGCATAACTGGAAAGCTCAAGGGGTGGGAGGTTTTAGGCATGGCTGGATCCAGGACCTCAATTGAAGGCATCAGGACACTTGTCCCCTTATCCATTAGATACATGCATTTTGCCTGCAGGAGAGCTGGGATCTAGCAGCTCCAGACAAAGCTAATTGCCCATTGAGCCTTCTGAGTAGAAAACATCGTTGCCAAGAACTGCAACAGAAAGGTCTCGAGTGGGTTGGTGTGAATCTCAAGGGGTTCTAGATGCCTTCTCCCCAAGGGCAGATGTCCTTCCCTGAGGAGCTCGTGCTGACGTTTGGATAGTCACACACGTAATAGTCCCAGTGAGCCCTGGCTTCCTCCTGGAGTGGTGCTATATTACGGTTTCAGAAAACCTGAAATCCCCAAAGACGGGGAAGAGACGCAGACAGGAAGGTCCCTGGACACTGCCATTTGCCAACCTCATTCCCCACAAAAAACAAAAAAGTTTCCAGAAAAGACAGCCACATGGATGCCACCAGGGTAAGATCCTCAATGGCAACGTCTATGGCCTGTGCTGTCCCAGGGCTGGGGCATAACCACCCCCAGAGGCTATAGGAGAGATGAGTTTGCTCCATCCCACATAGGTAACACTCCTACCCTCAAGGATGCCCAGGAGGACAGGAGCCAGTGAATACCAGGCTTCCTCTGAGTCCCTAGAATCTGTCCCGGGGCCACTGTAACACAGAGCTGCAGATTTGGGGGCTGAAAAACCAGAAATGTATTCTCTCACTGTGCTGGAGGCTAGGAGCGTAAACGGGGGGGGGGGGCTTCTGCTCTTCCAGCTCCTGGTGGCTGCAGTCGTTCCTCAGCCTGTGACTACATTGGTCTATTCTCTGGCCTCTACTGCATATGGCCTCTTCCTCTGTCTTGCAAATCTCATAAGGAGTTGAGCCTTGCATTTAGGGACCAGCCAGGTAACCCAGGATGATCTCATTTCAAGATTCTCAATTACAGACACAAAGATTCCTTATCCAAATAAAGCCGCATTCACAGGTTGGGGCGCGAGGATGTTGACAACTCTTGGGGGTGAATGGTGGCTGCCTATGGGTCCGTCCCCCTTGGCCCCCTCATTTCCCTTCACAACACAATTTCCAAACCCTAAGGTGCCCCACAGAGGGGGGTGATCCATGGTAATTCCGTCCTGGAGACCTGAAGGAAGTGCTCACACCTGAGCCCTGCCCTCCCCAAGCACCATCAGAGACAGTGGTGGAAACAGAATGGCAAGGGAGACCTAGCTGGCCAGTCATGTTTGATCTTACTGCCTCTTCTGGACAGTGGTGTGACAGGAAAGCCTGTCCTGGCTACACTCATGAGGACAACCAAAATGGCTGTGGTTTGGCCAAACTAGATCCCTACAACTGCGAAGCAGGAAACAAGGAATCAAGGCACTTTGTGTGTTGCCTGCAACCTGAACAACTGGTTGGTTGGTTGGTTGGTTGGTTGGTTGGTTGGTTTTGGTACTGGGAATCAAACTTGCCACCTCGCACCTGCCAGACAGGCGCTGTGCGGATGATCTGTATCCCTAGCCACAACTGATTCTTTTGAGCATGGGTCTTCATGAGATCTCCATGCACGCCAACAGGGAGGACTGACGGGTGTGTCACATGCTCTGGTCCCTGTACATTGTAGTGACCCGTGATACAAGACTCCAGTGTTGGCTGTATACTGTATATGTTCTTCTAAGGCCACAAACCAGTGGCCCTGAGCTGCCTATTTTAAACAAGAGGTTACTTTTTGGAGCAGCAGTCACAGGTCACTGGTACCTCCCCCTGGTTGGGTGGTTCTATTTTTTCCAGCCCTTCTCTAAACTCATAACTTCCCCACTAGAGGATCTCATGGAGTTACCCTCTCCTCGGGCTCACTTCCAGGATGAGATTCCCAATCCCGCAAGTCTCTTTCATTAAAGTAAATGTTTAATTAGCCCTTTGATATTTCCTCGTGTTGTCTGTGAGGTTATCATGCAAACTAAGTGTTTCCTGGAAGTATTTGACTTCCAAATTACAGACAGCTTCCACTGAGAGCAGAGTCCTGGTCTCCCCTCCTAAATGTGTGCCTGTTGTGCAATCTCGGGTATAAAGGGATATTCAGAAAATAGCTTCTCCAACAAGGCTTCCTTCCTGTGGCAACTTCATGTAGACATGTCACAATTGCACAGGGGAGGAAAGAGGTTAAAAAAATACACAGGATTTGCTGAAAAAGTTATTTCTTATAAAAGCTCCCTTCCACTTACAGAGAAAACCACCAAGCAGACTCCCCATGTCCTAGAATTTGTGAAGGTGAGAAAAACTCGCCTTCAGTGAGAGCTCTGTGCCTAAGCCAGCAGCCCCCGACCAGCCAGGCGCGACGGGAGCAAAGCAGGCCCTCGCGGCTGGCGGTGCTCACGGCCTGTGTGTGCTGTGCTCCCACACATCCTGCGGCCTCAGGCAGCGTGCTAGACAGAGCCGCTGACCCAAGCTGCGCTGGGAACGCTTCGTGCCTGAGCACAGCCCGAAAGCCATCATGCGGGTACAAGGGACACTTCCCTCTCTGCGGCTGTCTGAAATATCCTTGTGTCTCAGCCACTCGGGAGTGAGCGGTCGTATAGTAGGTTTAGATCCCAGCTTGACAGTTATTTTCACTCATCTCTTTGAAAATAGTCGTTTGTTGTTTCAGGCTTCTGGAGGGAATGTTGAAAGTCCATGCTGACACTAATTAGCTTGCCCCTGGGGGTGTCTTCTCTCCCTGGCTGCTTTTCAGATATTTCTTTCTTTGATGTTCTGCTGTTCAACTCATGTATCTAACTGTGGGTTTATTTTTACTTGTCCTGCTTTGTCATTCCTGGGTTGAAAATTCATACTGTCACCAATTCTGGACGTCTGTCATTGTCTCACATTGAGCTCCTGCCTTCTCTCACTTCTTCTCCCCTGGAGCTCCTGTGAGGAGCAGGCTGGACTTCCAGTCCCTTAAATACCACTTTCCACTGTATTTTTCATTCCGTCCTGAGTTCTCTTCTAGAATTGTTTGTGTTTTTCTTTCACTTAAACATGCCTGCATTACAGGCGATCAGATTGCCTAGTTATGTAAAGTTCTCAGAAATCTAACCCTGCAGTTTGTTGCATCTACAATCAGTTGGTTTATGACCTTCTGCATTAGCGTCTGCGGTACAATTAATATGATCCTTGCTTTAGATAAATTTGTACTCTTCTCATGTTTATGAGTAGGACAAGTTTACAGTGGCTGATATTTAAAAACAATAGGTTTGAGTGTTTGGTCTAAGACAGTCATGTCACAGATGAAGCCAAGACACAATACTAAATAACCAAAGCTGCAGACCCCAAACTCAAGTGAGGAAATTGGAACAATCTCATTCTTTAAGGAACAATCTAATTCTTTAGGGACCAAGTAGTGAATATTTGAAGCTTTGCAAGTGATGCAGCCTCTATCACAGCTACTTATGTGCAAAAGCAGCTGTGGAGCCAAGTGTGGTGGCACGCGTGTGTAATCCAACCACTTGAGAGGCAGAGGCAGGAGTGCCATGAGGAGATCATCTGGGCTGCATAGTGAGTTCAAGGCTAACCTGAAGTATGTAGTGAGATGCTGTCTCAAAAGGCCAAAATAAAAGCAGCAGTGAAGACAGGTGTGATGGTACAGACTTGTAATACACAACACTTTAGAAAGCTGAGGCAGAAAGATGGTGAGTTCAAATCATACCTGGGTGACTTAGCAGTACCTATCTCCAAAAACTAAGGGGAGGGGGAGCACTGGTGATGTATCTTAGTGAGAAGGCCCTGCATTCAATGACCAGTGCAAGGAGGAAGGGGTGGAGAGCAGCTGTGGAGGGTGTGTCTGTGGGTGAGAACAGCTCTCTTCACTTTACTTGCAAAAGAGAGGACTGCTGGACTTGGCACAGAGACCATAACTTGCTGCACTCTCATCTAGTCTGTGTCTTAAGAAGGAACAGTTTCCAAAAAATTCCTGAACGCCTACTTGAATATTTTCAGTGATGGGGATATCACATCTTCATAAAAGACTTAGGCTGAGCAGGAGGATTGCTGCAAGCTCGAGGCCAGCCTCAACTACATTGAGAGACTCCATCTCAGAAAAAATCAGTCAGTAAAAATAAAGGACTTAGGTAAATAGGCGTGTTAGTGATACTAGGAACCAATAACCACAATCCCAAATATGACCTTTTTTCAAAGTTTAGTAACTGATAGTGGAAAATTTCAGTGAGGGAGATGATAGGAAAGCTATAGAAATATCTATGAAGTTAAACTTGCGCCTACATGCCCCCTGGAAGACCATCTGGTCTACCTATGTAACTTAAATTTGGGGAAACAGAGGCTTCAGGTTAAGCAAGATGCCCATAGTCACACAGCAGACTTGCAGCAGAGCTGAGTTTCTGCCTCCCAAGTTGCTGTTTATTTTACACAACTTACAGGATTTCCTGGCCACAGAGCAATCAATGAAAGTGATGTAGTGAGGTGGGGCATGTGTCACATACAGTCAAGGGTTGTAAAGACACGGAACCTTAGGGCTGGGGATCTAGCTCAGCGGCCTAAGCACCTGCCTGGCAAGCACAAGGTCGTGAGTTCAATCCGTGGTGCCACAAAAAAAAAAAAAAAAAAAGACAGAACCTTATCCAAAGAAAGACTCACATCCATGCAATTAGGAATGAAAAAGGTGAAATCTCAGCAGATCCTGCGGAAATCCAGAGGGTCGTCAGTATCTACTTTGAGAACCAGAATTCTAATATGATGGAACAGGCAGAAAAAAATGGACAGATTCCTAGATACATATGAATTAGCAACACTGAATCAAGAAGATATAAAAATTCTAAATAAACCAATGTCAGTGAAATTGAAGATGTGATTA